>PVIR01013963.1:11446-41343 GCA_004026965.1 Petromus typicus | reverse complement strand
ATTACAAAAGATTATGACAGAAAATTAAAGAGAATTTAGCAATGGAAAATTACAACATATATCAAAAGACTCAAGGTTCTCCTCAAACAAATCTCTAGATTTAATGCAATTCCAGTCAGAATTTGAACATACATTTTATGAGTGTGCATTGACAAGATGATTCTAATATTTATACCAAAATGCAAAAAGCCATAAAAAACAAGATGATACTGACAAAGAATGACAAAATGCAAGTTCATGCCCTACCTGATGTGAAATATTAATAGCTATAAACAAGATATTATGGTTATATTAGTCAGACAAAATTAAAATCAAAAATAAATACATCTAATAAATGCACAAACGAGTTGTGGTGTAATTACATTATGGCACTATGTGATCATTAGAGTAGTGATATGGCAGAAATATCTAAGTGAAAAAGTAAGATACAAATGCATAAGATTCAGATAAAGGGATAGATTAGTGGATGGATAGAATGATCAAACAGATGCATGCAGAGATAAATATCTACCAGCCAGTATTGACATTATGGTCTTAAGGCAGAATTTCTTCCTCAGTTTTTTTTTTTTTATTGAAATCTTTGTTGGTACATTACATATACACATCATGATTGCACTCCACAATGGGGATTTGTACCAGTATAAGACACAATTTAATTCTCATTCTTCCCATAGCTCTACCCACCCTACCACCCCCTATATACATAAAATTTGTTTCCTTTCTCTTTTGTTATAATCTTATTAATTTTCCCCCTTCACCCTATAACACTTTGAGTATTTTCTATTTCACAATATATATCCACAATTCTAGAACTCATTTACATCTTTATATTCTCATACCAGAGAAAAGATGCAATATTTACCTATTTGTGACCTATTTATTTCACTTATGAGGATATCCTCAAGGTATGTTCATTTAAGTAGAAATGATTCAAACTTAACATTTTTTATGGCAGAGTAATATTCCATTCTGTAGAAGAACCACAGCTTTTTTATCCAGTCTCATGTTGACTGGATGTGGCAATCACAAATTGAGCTGCTATAAACATGGGTGCACACATGTCACTGTGATATGAGTCTTTTAATTCTTGTGTGTATATACCTGGCAGACCAATGGCTGGGTCAAATGGGACCTCCAATCCTAGCTTTTTGAGGAATCTCCAAACTGATCTCCACAGGGGTTGTATGAGTCTACAGTCCCACCAACAGAGGAGAAGGGTTCCTTTTTCTCCGCAGTCTCGCCAGCATTTGTTGCTGGCTAATTCTGACATGACAGCCATTCTTTGTGGAGTGAAATGAAATCTCAGTGTTGTTTTCATCTGCATCTCTCGAATGACTAATGATGTTGAGCATTTCTTCATATGCTTCTTAGCTGCTCTTCTTACTTTGAAAAATATCTGTTCATTTCAGATGCCCATTTTTGAATTGGGTCTTTAAATTTGGGTGGGCTGATTTTTTGAGCTCTTTATATATTCTAGATAATAACCCTTTGTCTGAGGAATAGCTGGTAAAGATTTTTTTCCACATTGTTGGTTGCCTTTTTGCTCTGTTGGTGGTTTCCTTTGCTGTGAGGAATGAGGTCCCATTTGCTGATTTCTTCTGCCAATACCCATGCTATAGAGGTTTTGTTCAAGAAGTCTTTCCCTAAGCCACTGTCTTCAAGAGTTTTACCTAACCTGTTTTGCAGCAGGTTTAGAGTGTCTGTTTTAATATTTAGGTCTCTTATCCACTTTGATTTTAGCTTGGTACATGATCAAAAATTGAAACCTTTCACACTAAGATCAGGAACAAGATAAGGATGCCCTCTATCACCACTTCTGTTCAATATAGTTCTAAAAGTATTAGCCATAGCAATTAGGCAAGAGAAAGAAATAAAAGGAATAAAGATAGGAAAAGAAGAAGTTAAATTGTCATTATTTGCTGATGACATGATACTCTATCTAGAGGATCCTAAAAACTCAATTAAAAAACTGCTGGACCTAATCACTAAATTTAGTCACGAAGCTGGTTACAAAGTCAACGATCAAAAATCAATAGCCTTTGTATATACAAACAGTAGATCCACAGAGATAGAAATTGGGGAGTCAGTCCCTTTTACAATAGCACCCCCAAAAATAAAATATCTAGGAATCAATCTAACAAAGGACGTGAAAGACCTCTACTCTGAAAACTATAGCACTTTGAAAAAGGAGATAGAAGATGATATTAAAAAATGGAAAGACATACCTTGCTCCTGGGTAGGAAGAACCAATACAGTCAAAATGGCTATACTCCCAAAACTACTCTACAGATTCAATGCAATCCCGATTGAAATCCCAACAGCATATTTCACAGATCTAGAGAAAAAAAAATCCAAACTTTCATCTGGAACCACAAAAGACCTAGAATAGCCAAAGCAATTCTAAGCAACAAGGACATGGTGGGGGGTATTACAACTCCAAACCTGAAACTATACTATAAAGCCACTGTGATAAAAACTGCATGGTATTGGCAAAGTAACAGACCTGATGATCAATGGAGTAGACTAGAATATCCAGAAACTACTCCAGATACACTGAACCACCTCATCTTTGACAAAGGAGCCAAAAATCCTCAATGGAGGGAAGATAGCCTCTTTAAAAAATGGTGCTAGAAAAACTGGACTTTAACTTGCCAAAGACTAAAACTAGATCTAGTACTTTCACTGTGTAACAAGCTAAAATCAGGGGTTTTTTAAAAATCTTTGTTGGTACATTATGAATACACATCATCATCACATTCAACATTGAGAGTTTGTACAAGAAATGCCACAACTTGATTCTCATTTTTTCCCCTGAAACCCCCCACTCCCTATATACATAATCTTTGTTTCTTTTTTGCTTTATTATTTCTTTCTGTTTTGCTTTTAAGGCCTTTCAACTGGTTGGGTGAGAACTGTTCTGATTTCAGTGGGTCCCCCTCTTTACTTAGAGTCAACTGAATGTAGAAGCTAGCCACATCTGCAGAATACCTTCACAGCAACATCCAATCGGTGTTTGCTCAATAATTGGGTATTATAGTGTTTTAAAATGTAGATTGTCTTATTATTATTCGAGTCTGGTAAGATCAACGGAGCAGCACTCGGAGCCTCCACTGTCTCCAGGGTGCAGGCCGAGGTCAGGGCCAAGGTATTGCCTCCTTTCTCCTGGGAATCTCAGGCTTGAGATACTCCTCAGGGGAGAGTGAGTGTCCCTGCTGAGCGATCTGTGTGGACACCTGGGCCTTCAGAGTGCAGCCCGCGTGTGTGGGCGTCAGGAAGTGAGTCTGTCCCGGGTGTAATGTGTATGTGAGTAAATGAATGTGAGTCTGTAGGTGCATAAGTGTAAACGAGTGTGAGCATGTATGTGTATGTCAGGAAGTGTATTAATGTATACAAGTGTGACTCGCTGTACACGAGAAAGAGTACTGGGCCTGGGGAGAAGGATGAAAGACAGGAGGAAGCAGAGACCCAGGTCTTGTTGTCCTGGGTGTGCACTGGGTCTCCGCCATGAGAGGATCCTGCACCTGGCTTGGGCCCAGGAAGGTTCGCACATGCGCAGTCCTCCAACACCAGGTCCGCACACGGTAGAAAAGTTTCAGTTGTTGCTGAGCCACATGGCATCCTCAACCAGGGGTGGACCAGCCCCACAAGGAGTGTTTGGATGGGGTGGGGGCATTTTACATGCCACCTGACTGGGCAGGACTCTGGTATGGTGTGAGGCTGAGGATGCTAAATGTGCTTTACAGCACCAGCTGTCTGTGCAATATACCGAGGGAGTGGGGAGCCCAGGCCACTGCCTGCCCCATCCCCTCACTGCGCTGGTCAGGTCTGCAGGCTGCCTCAGCGTTCAGACACTGAGCAGAAACAGCCTCGTGGGGAGCCACCCGAGTGTCAGCAGCTCCAAGCACAGAGACAGACCCGAGGCCAACATACATCAGGAGTCAAGTTGGTGACCTCTGCCTGGACCTGAGATGACCAGAAGTGACTCACCGTGGATAAGGACAGTTAAGGGACTCCCATCACAAGCGACATCCCTCCCTCCTGTGATAAGAAGGTCTTTGCCTGGCAGGTGGGAGGGACTCTCTCCCAAAATGGTGAGCAGCCCCGGTGACTCGCCATCTTTGAAGGTGACCTCCAGGCTATGCGGCCTTCGAGTGCTGTCCAGCCCTTCTGAGACAGTCTTTGAAGTCTCTGATGTGGCCAGCTTCTGAGAGCTGCAAGTCTGTGTCAGACACTGGCAGGAAGAGGACCTGGTGGGGGCAGGGCAGAAGTCAATGATAGAGCCTTGTCTGTCATTGAACAGGAGCCGACACGCATGAGGGGCCAGACCCTGACAAAAGCAGCCAGGCCCTGGCTGGCACTGACGCTTGTCCTAGAGGGCTCCAGCTTTTTTTTTTTTTTTTTTTTTTTTTAAGGTTTTTAAAGACAAGGTCTCGCTTTGTGTTTCAGGCTGGCCCTGAGCTCAGCCTCAAACTCACATCATAGCAATCCTCCTGCCTCTGCCTCCCAAGTGCTGGGATGACAGGTGTGAGCCATCACGCCCGGCACTGTGGTATGTGGTACTGGCTGCTGCTGGGTGTGAGTCTCCATGCCCAGTATAGTATGTGGTCTCTGGGGATCGAACCCGGGTCCTTGCACTTCCAAGACAGGCACCGGAACCACTGAGCTAACTCCCCCACCCGTTCCAGCTTTGCTTTCACCTGGGGATTGGTAGAGAATACAGCTCCCTGACTGGGCCCTACACCTGCCAATCCAAACAAACAACCAATGACCCTTGGCCCCTGTCTATGAAGCACAGTCATCCCCCTTTGGGGGAGGGAGGGGTGATCCAAATTGATCTTTGTAACCGCTAGTGAGTCTTTCAGGTATGAGGACTGTTGTTTTAGGGTCAAGGCAACTGAGGCACAGAGCCATATGAGTCTTCATAAAGTGACGCTGGCCCTGACAGACATGTACAGGACAAGCACTCAGGTCAGTAGAATGGTCAACAGATTGCTTTTCCCTCCTGGGAACCATTTAGTGGCTGGCCCAGTGGAGAGACGCTAGGAATCCTGCGATTCAGGTCACTTGTACCCAGGCATGGCTGTGTGGGTGCTGTGGTCCGGGCGCTTACTTCTCAAAGGGCGGAATCACACGCCCTGGAAGACTACTCCCTGTTCTGAAGTGCAGTTCCTCTTCTCATGCCTCCTCCCTCTCGGGAAGCTTCTCATGGAGGATATTCTCTTTGTACACAGAACTTTCAGAGGAGAGTCAACGTGTTGAAGTGCTGTTCCTTTCCATCCATTCCACAAAGCGTGGCTCTTGTGTTTCCTTGGAGGACGTGGGAAACAACGGACTCAGGATTCAGTGTCACTAACAAGGAGGTGAGTGTTGTTAAATGTTGGACTGGGGTCAGCAACATGCCAGTGGCTGCAGGAAAGGCAACTCCTAAGGTAGCTTCACCCTTTGGCAATGAGCTATACACCCCACGTGTGGAGGGACAGCCCTCTCCTTTCCTATTCCTCTTGTCTGTGTTCTTTCTCTCTGTGTGACTTTTAAAAAGTGTTTGAATTAGTAGACTGTTCTTTAGAGAGTTTAGGTTCACATAAAAAAGTAGAAACTTCAGAAGTCCCCCATTACCACCCTTCTTTCAAATTCCCCTATCTAAACATCAGTGATATTCCTACATAAGGCATGACAGATACACAGCACTGACGCATCACCACTAGCTAAAGACAGGAATTTACAGTAGTGTTCCTCCGTAGACCCTAAAGCCACGTGCTTTGACAAGGATAGCATGGCATGTAGTTGCCACTGCAGTATCATGAGAGTTTTAATAAAATGCCTAAAAATGTGTTATGACTCCCCTTCCTACCTCCTCCCTCCCAGCTCTTAGCAACTATTGATCTTTTTACCTTCTCCAGAGTTTGGCCTTTTCCAGAAAGTTGTATTCATCGAGTATTTGGTTTTTTGAGATTGGTGTCTTTGACTTAGCAACCAGCACCGGAGTTTCTTGCATGCCTTTTGATAGTTGGTCAACACATCACTTCCTAGTGCTAACCTGGTGACCTTTTGCTATGGGACAGGAGCCCCTGCAGGCTGACCCTTTTTTGGAAGCCTCCCCTACTGGAAGTGGTGTTGGCAGCAGTCTGAGGCTGGCTGGGCCCAGAGGCACCTACCATCATGTGCCAGGTAAAGGACAGGCACAACAGAAAGAGAGCCCTAAAGCTGACCCATGAGGTATCTTCAGCCATCACACATCACCCTCCCTGTACGTGACACAAGCCGTCTCCTGCCTTGTGGATGCTGACTGGTAACAAGTGGCCCCTGGGCACACACATACTCTGCCCTCTTCCCCATCCTCACCAAAGGAGAAAGTTTGTCTTCCTCCTGCCTTCAACCAGCGTCACTCACACTGAAGTCATCGTTCCGCAGCTGCCCCCAACCCCAGGCTCCTCCACCTGAAGATGGTTTTCCAGAGGAACCAGACAACATCTAGGACACAGGCTCAGCTTGAGCTCACGTGTCTTACTCTCCCGGGCCAGGACAAAAGTGTCACGGTGAGTGTGACACTGCAGTTTGATTTGTTCTCACCGCTGTGGTCCCCATCAATGACTCCCAGCCTCCCCAGCCTCCGTCCCGCTTTCTTTCTGGCTGGCATTATTTATCACCGCACAAAGAACAGAGGAACATACTTTGCCCTCGGGAATGTCACACGCCCGCACAAATTCATCCAGAGGTTTTTCCAGACTTGGCCAGCCTCAAGGTCCGGCCTCTGGCCTGTGAGAGCTCAGGAGGATGGGGGCACACAGCATTCTGCGGGGTCGGCCAAGGGAGACGTTCAGGGGCAGGAGAAGAAACACAGAGACACACGCACTAGCCCACAAGGAGAAACGGCCTTGAACGCTACCCGCGTGGCGCTGCGTTCAAAGTCTGTGTTTAACAACACGGCGCATCTCATGCCGGTGTAGCACAGCCTTAAGGCGTCTGAAGACAGACTACAAAGGTGTCTGACGTTTCCTCCTTCCTACTCTTTTCCTGAGATATGAACGTTCTTCTCGGCGCCCCCTCCTTCCGGGGAACTCGCCCCCATCTCCTTTTCCTGCTGAAGCTGCAGATGTGTGCTGCGGTAGTGTGAAGAAAGCTAATTAAACTGCGGAGGCGCTGCGGGGGGCAGGGAAGGCCCCGCGGAGCGCGCGGGATGATTGATTTGCACTGTCACACGGCTCTGCTGGGTGTCATAACTTAGTGACAAATCAAGGATTACAGTGGCCCAGACTAACTCTCAGCTTTTGTTGTGCGGCAGACATCAAAGCCACCAAGCATATTAGTGTTTTTAATAAGTAGTTAGGTCAGGAGTAGCTTACGGTTTGGAATTACTTTTTGTACCACTGAAGGTGCTGGGGGCCTGGGGTAAGGGAGGAAAAAAAACAGCCAAAATTTATGAGTGGGATGAAATATAAAATATAATAAACTGAAAATACAATAAAAAGTGGCCCTGGAACAGAAGCAGGTTCTTTGTAGAAATGTTGGAGATTTTGCCTTATTTGTGTAAGCCAGGCTGCGGCCTGCTGTGGTGAGACGTGCCCTCTGGAAATTAGATTTTCCAGGAGCGTGGGGGAGCCACGGTTCCCAGTGCTGCAGTTCTGGGCGTTTCTGAGCAGACAGCTTCGTTTTCATCAGCAGAGAAGGAGGCTGGGAGGGTCACGGTGATATGATCCAGGCCAACATCCTGTTCCCCAACAATTAGTATCACACAACGACTGAGGCAGCGTGCCTCATCTGGAAGGTACACCTCTCCGGAGGACAGCCGCGGCTGAGGTTGGTTTTTCTCAGAATATTTACCTTTAGCAGCAAAACAGACCTGAAAATCACAGCAAGGTGGGAGTCCGAAAGCTATTTCTGACTCACACCATTATCACCGCTGTCAGGCTAATGGTTTCTCCGAGCATGGACCCAAGCCCCTGCAGAAGATGCTGGGATGGCCTGGCCACCGCGACACACTGGCCAGGTCGGTCACCAGGTTCTCTGAGGTGTCAGTTCAAGCCTGGTGGTTTTGAGCAGGTGGACACCATCATATAAGGACGTGGGATGGTTTGTGAAGGCACAATATATGGATACTGCAGGGATTTGGGGGAGCTACTGTGTCTTTCTCACTCACTGAGTTATGAGAATCTAATTAAATAATGCTGGGGAAATAGTTCACAAATCCCCAAACATTAGGCAACAGAATGGAAAATGGAAGTATAAAATGAAGCAATTTCACACACACACACACACATACACACACGCACATTTTTGTGGCGTAGGGAAAGAAGGCCCCTGTGATGAATTTACCCCATGAGGGATTTAGGCTTCCAGAAGCGTCTTCATTGAGACTCGCCTCGGTCAGTGTTGTATATAAAGTTCACTTGGGATAAATAGTGTATACATATGAATCTGTATATTTCTGTTTCCACTTGATGAACAAAAACAGAAAATGGCATAACCCAGTCACAAGTTCCATGCCTGCTGCTAGGAAATAAAACGGCAGAAGGCACCAGATGGGCTATGCTGCTGTGAAGAGGGGAAGTGGGGCAGGGTCTCTCCACACAGGGCAGCTTCTGCTGGGGAGAGGCAGCTCTGAGGAACTGATGGTCTGGTAAGCAGATTTGTGCTGACTGAGGAGCAAGAGTACCCATCCAACATGGAGGCTGTTCCGCCTGGAAGCTGGGGCCCAGACACTCCTGGACTGGTGCTCGGGAAGCCCCTATGGAAAACTGATAATCTTCTCTCTCTTTTTAGATAGCAAATCATCTTCCGCTATGTCGGTATGATCTCTTACAGGATGGCATGAAAGTCATCCCTCAGTATCCTTGGGGGAGTAGGTTCCAAGGCCTCCAACAGTTACCAAGATGCTCGAATCCTGTATATGAAAGAGTGTATCTGCCTATAATATGCGCGTGTCCTCTTATAATTGTTTTGCTTTTAGACAAGGTCTCACCATGGAGTTTAGACCATCCTTGGACTCATTATGTAGCCCAGGATACCTCCCACTCACAGGGATTCTTCTGCCTCAGCTTTCAAGTGCTGGGATTAGAGGTGTGTACCACCATGCCTACCCTGCCTATGTATTATTTTACTTATCTCTAAGTTACATATATACTTAGTACAAGGCAAGTGTCATGTAAATAGTTATTGCTCTGTACTGCTTGGGGAATAATGAGAAGGAAAATTCTGCATGTGCCCAGTACAAACATTTTCTCTAACATTTTCTATGTGTAGCTGATGATACACAGAAACATGAAGACCCGGATGCAGTTTGGAAGAGCTGACCATACTCATGTTGTGATTTATTCTACTTATGTGCGCCACAACTGGGTCCCCTTCTGCATATGCCTGAGCACTTTATTTTATATTGATTCTTATTCAGTAAAATTAAGTTTTTACTTAAAAAGAAAATCCCAGTAGCTTCCTCTGTGAGGATTATAGACAACACTTCTAAGCCCCCTTAGATCTGAGTTCCTCTTCCTGTGGAGAGTTTCCTTCAAATGAAATCTCTTCCAGAAAAAAGCTCTGCCTCGTCTAATAAAGCTGAACCTGCCCACAACACTTGGAACCAGCAACTCCACTCCTGGGTGTGTATCCTGGAGACGGTCCAGTCCCACATGTGCACCAGGAAACGAGGTTGGAATGTTTGTGACAACATCATTTACAATAGTGAAAAATGGAAAATTGCCTACATGCCCAGCAGCAGCAGAAAGGACACATGAATCGTAATACTGTAATACAAAAGAAGTGCTATTGCTTTAACAAAATAACTACAACTATGAATACATCTCAGAAGCATAAAAATGAAGAACAAAGAAACCCAGAAGTGAATATGTGCATGATTTTGCTCATACAAAGTGGACAGCCAGGAAGCAATACATTCAAGATATATAAATAAGTGGGAAAAGTACAAGGAAGGAAGGAGAGGGAAGGGAAGGAAGGAGGATTTCACATGTCCGGGAAAAGCAGTGTCCTCCTAGCTGGGCGGGACTCACAGTTGGTGTGCTGGGGCTGGGGTAAAGCTTAAAGTACTGCCCTGGACCTTGGTGTCCAGAATAATCACAAAATATTTAAATACAAGCTTAGAAATTCTGGGCAGGATACTAACGTTGTTGGTTGACTTTCTTCTATGATCCTGTGGAGAAACAAATGAAGACAAAAGGGAATTACATCAAGGACATTCTGAAAGCAAATAACTTGAGGAAGATGGATGTGTGGTGGCAGAATTCAGGAGACTCTCCTGCACCTTCCAAATCTCCAGTGTGCTTTGCACACTTTATTTATTCCACATGATGCTCACAAATGCCTGAGAAGGGGCGGGGAACTCATGGAGTGGAGGGGGACAATGGGAAGAGGGGGCTCAGTTCTGGCACAAGGGAGGGAGCAGAGGGAACAATAGGCGGCCCCAGATGGTGGACGGCCAGGGCCTGCCCCTTTGACTGTGAGTGTGTGAATGTCAGCGTGTGTCTGGGGGAGTGAGAGATGAGACACATGAGCAGGCATCGCTCATCAGTAACCACAGAGACGGTGGAGAAGGAACAACGACAGGAGAGGGTCGTGCTTATTCTTACTCTTCACCTTCGAAGTTGCCATCTCACCGAGGCACGGGGAGTGACATGCCTCCCTTACCAGCACCTCAGTCCACTTCAGTCCTTTTTGTACTACGAACACTAGCCAACATCTTCCAGCGGTTTGCGTGTTTTCCACCCTGTGACCTACTGCTGTCCCCAAATTGGGACATAAACTTGTTCCCTGAACCCTTGAGTTCATCAGAGCAATATTTCTCTGATTGACCCTCCCCTGGGGTCCTCCTCAGACATCCTGGATTTACTGTTACATTGACCTGAGAGAAGTTATAATGGCAAAATATCAATAACAGTAATTTTTTTCCAGAACATAATCTAAGGAACTGAAGGATGAGGATTAAAAGGTCAACTTTTCACTTTAAAAGGTTTGAAACTGTAAAAATACTACAAGGGGGAAAAAAGGATGAAATGCTTCAGGACATTGGTCTGAGCAGAGATAATTTGCACATGACCCCCAAAACACAGGCAAAAAAGAGCAAAACTGACAAATGGGATTGCATTAAGCTTAAAGCTTTTTTACAGCCAAGGAGCAACAGGGTGAAGATACAACCTACAGAATGAGGGGATATACTTGCAAACTTTCATCTGACAAGGCATTCATATCCAAAATGTGTAAGGCGCTCAGCTTACCAGAAAAAAACCCCCAAATAATTAAAGTTCAAAGTGAGAAAATCACCTGAATAGATATTCCTCAAAAAATTAAATAAATAAAATAGCCAGCGATTATATGAAAAAAAAAAATGCTCAACATCACTAATCTCAGGAAATGAAAATCAAAAGCTTCACAAAATATACCCCCCCACCCGTTAGAAAGACTGTTATCAAAAAGACAATAACAAATGCTGTGGAAGATGTGGAAAAAAGGGAACTCTCATGCACCATTGGTGACAATGTAGATGAGTACTATCATGAAGGGAAACTCCTTCAAAAGCTAGAAATAGAACTGCCAGGCAATCTAGAAATCCCAATATTGTATATATGCAAAAGAATCCAGACCAGAACTTTGAAGAGACAGACATCTGTCTATTGCCACTGTAGCACAGTAACAATAACCAAGGCACAATAGCCAAGATAGGAAATCTTAGGTATCCATCAGTGGGTGAGTAAACAAAGAACATGTAGGCTATATACACAATGGAATGCTACTGAGTCATGAAGAAGGAAAACATTCTGTCATTTGCAAAACATGACTGGAGCTGGAGGACATGAGGCTAATTAACTAGGTCAGGCACAGGAGGAAAAGCGCTGCACGTTCTCACATATGTGTGTTGTGATTTATATCTGGACCCAAAGTCTCATACAGTGATAGATGAGGCTTTTGAAAGGCAGATGGATTATGAGGGCGGGAATAGCTGACTTGCTGTTAGGAAGTGAGGCATGGCTGGAAGAGGAAGTTGAGGGGTTGGGAGCTGACCAGGAAAACTCTCCCTCCCTGGCTCCTTCCCTCATCCTCTGCTTCTGGGAGGCCAGGAGGTGAGCAGCTTTCCCTCTGGCTGGTCATTTCCCTATACTGTTTCCACCCTGGAACCAGGTGGACTGAAACCTCTACAAACTGAGCCAAATTAAACCTCTCCTTTCAGCTGGTCAGGCAGGGTGTCTAACAACAAGAAAGTGACCAGGACATCGTGGAAGCTAAAACACTGCTGCTGTAGAAGAAGAGAGCAGACTAGTCGGGTGGGGCGGAGGAGATGGAAAGAGGGTGGCAACAGGTACAAGGGTGAAGTTACATAGACGGTCACATAGAAGCCACATGCTTCTGATGTTCTACAGGCTGACAGGATATCTGTGGGTGACAATAATTTATTATTTCATAATAACTAATAGAGGATCTTAAACGACAAATGTCTGAGGTTATAGATTTGAGAGTTGCTCTGATCTGATCATTGTACATTTTATAAGGGTATTAAAATGTCACATCATAGCTTATAAATATGCATCATTGCTCTGTTGATTAAAAATAATGTTTTTAAATCAAATTTTTACTCATATTTTTGCACCATTCAGCTATTTTACTAAGCATGTATATTTCCTATAGAAAAGTTTAATTAAAAATCTTTCTCCATTTTGCTGCCTCTTTGGTTCTCTCTCTCTCTCTTTCTCTCTCTCTCTCTCTTTCTCTCTCTCTGTCTCTGTCTCTCTCTCTCTTTCTCCCTTTCCCTCTCTTTCTCAGAATGGACATTTCATTCTCTTAAAATGAACATTTCAAACTTTTTCTTCATTTAAAGCCCATTAGGCTTAAATAATGGTATTTCCAAGCCTCTCCTGTGTATCTGGAATTTAAACAAAATATGGGGCTGTCTCCTGGATCTTCTTTTCATCCTTTTTCCTTCCTTTTTCCTGGGAGAGTTAGGCAACATGGCCACAAAAATCTTGGGCAATGACCTGTTCATCTGGCCACCACAAGTGATGGCTGGCCTTGTCCTGGGCACATGTGTGACTGCTGCCGGGTGGACCTCAGCTCGAAAAACAAAACCATCCTCCCTTCCTTGTTGACGTCCTCTGCACCCACTTGCTCCAGCAGAAGCCTCCCCACAAGTATTTTCCTCTCCTGTCTGGATTTGGAAGAGCTTGAGTTTCGCAGAGGAGCCAGGTAGAGAGGGATGTCCATCACTTCTGCCACTTGGCCAACTTCCTCTCCTGGCTAAATCAGGAAGCTCATAAAAGACCTTATCTCTGGGTAACCCAGTCCCCACCAGTTTCCATCCGCCTGGCGCCTGGGAAAAGACAACAAAGAGGTGTTGAGAACAATGGGTGTCTGTGCAGCGGAGCCTGCCCCAGCAGGCCTGGGAACCCCAGCTTCTCAATCCCTCCCTTCCCTGGCTTGAGGCCCAGGGGCCAGCAGCTCCCTGGTGGCCACTGGTCCTACTCAGCCGATGTCCTCAGCCACACCCCGTTTTAAGCCTATGACACTTCGAACACAGCCTTATGAGCAGCATCAACATTTATTCCTTAGAATGTTCACAGGATCGCACCTGTAGAAATACTACAGCATTTCTTTCTGTTCCCATACCTATTCACCAAACCACTGTCCTCTGCCCTACCTGAGCCTCACACTTGCCAGTAGTTCCAATATGTTTGGTCCTTTCTCCCATGATCTTCTCAGACACTTCTGGCAAAAATAATGACTCAGTGGGTCCCAAAGGGAGTCCCCAGTCATCCCCCCAAGACTTTCACTACCGCTGAACAACCTGATAGTCTTCTGTACAGTTTTCCACCTGCAGTTTCACTGTTATCTAACCACCAACCTGTGATGTATGTAGACAAATATTTTTACTTCTACTTTATTGATAAGAAAGCCAAGACGCAGATTTGTCTCCAGTCATCATTAGTTGCTGGCTGTGAGAACCCAGAACTCTTGACTCCTAACCTACGTCTTCGTCTGTCCTGTTATCAACTCAGAATCATCTGATTAGACTTTTATTCCTAATCCATTTCACAGTTCACAACACATGCAATTAAAGCTGAAAAGGACCTCAGAGTAGAACCCTGTTCAACCTGCTCATGAGGAAATGCTCTCCAGAGATAAAGGTGCCTCCTAGAGTTATATAAGGAGATGGTGGCCAAGTTTGCTTGGGTAGTTGGGCTGGTCTCCAACGTGGCTCATCTGAGACCCTTCTGTTCTCAGTTCCCCGAGGCTGGAGACTCAAAGCCCCTTCTTCCCTTCTTCCTCACTGGGTGGTTTAGCCAGACAGCAGTCTTGGGCCATTTCCTGCATCATCCTACTCACTGCTAGCCTCGTCTGAGGAGGGCAGCAACCTGGGGGAAAGGATGAAGAGCCCATGTGGGCTCGGAACTGAAAGGATGAGGAAGTAAGCATGAGAGGAGAAAGGAGAATAATCAGTCACAGGGACACGAGATCCTGGGAAACTTCCTCATTTATGCCGATGATTCATCAAATACAGGAGATACAATAAGATGAGAAAAGAAAATGTGATGGCTCTGTAATGGCACCACTAATTAGAGCTGAGAAAGCAGAGTGTTGTCCCTGGGCGGACGCACAGCTCCGTTCTAGCTATGAACATCGCCAAACATGTTGTATAGACCTTGTCCTTTGTAGTCCGTAGGGAGCGGTCTATGCCTTACCACAAAGTCTTCCACATAAATTTTGTAGGTGACATCACCAGTTGGCCAGGGACTTTAAAAGACCCCTATTTAAAACAAAAATGATGACCTCTGGATTTTTTTCTTTCTGCCTTTTTTTCTTCTAGTTTCTAACTTTAGGTCAGACCAAGGAGTTCCAGGGCTGAACAACCTTAGTTGCATGAAGTTTCAGAGAAGTAGAAATAAGAAATGAGCTGCTGCTTCCCAGGACACTATTAGTTCCCAAGCAAGTTCAAATCACCTTTCAGCTGGGGACGCTGGGGCAGGTGTGCCATTCAGAGAGGACCGCAGGCAAGCTGAGTAGGAACCGTGGGAAGGAAAATGTAGCCTCTAGATTTCAGGCTGGAGGCTGGCTGTGCCTCTAGTGGATTCTCTCACCCCTTTTTGACAGTAAGTGTGAAATTGACAGTCTTGCCATCACCTGCCTCCCCTCCCAAAGGGACACAAACCATCTTATCCCACTAACAAGGCCTCAGGACTTATCCTCTAGCCTTCCCTTCTAAGAAAGTGATCTTTCTAAGTTTTTTCAGATGCAATTTGGAAAGTCACATATAGCTATGAAGTCTACTTTCCTAGAGAGGGAAAAAAATCTTGTGCATTCACACACACACACACCCTCACAAACTCACGGATCCTACGGGGGAGCACTCTTAAGTTTCAATAACTGTCATCTTTGGTTGGTGGCACAAAGCCTAATTATTTCCCCATGTACTTTTTCAATTCCCAAATCTGCCAGGAGGCATACATAAGACCTCTATGCCATACAATAGGAACTAAATTTTTAGCAATATCGTAGCCCTTAAAAGTAAACTAATCATTGCTGTTCCCCACAGAACAATAAATAAGATAAACAATAAATAAAATAAGAATAGATAGGGTGGCTCCACACAAACAGGGTCTCCAGACGGCCGCTTTATCTTCCAGGGGCAGCTCCTGAACTTATCCCTGGTGTCTTCCATGGAAAGCCCCATGTGAGTCTCTTTGAAGAGGTTCACACCCTTAAAGAGCTTCTTGTTCTCTTCTGTCCCACAGGAGGAAAAATGATGAATCTTACTACCTTCCAGTTTGGCTAAACAGAGGGAAAATAGAGGCTGGTCCGAGTTTTACTTGAGAGTTTAAACAAGTGCTTCTGAGTGTTCCTATGGCTTCTGTCTCTTCCTGATCAGGTATAAAATGCCTCAGATTAAAAATAAATACCTTTTGAAGTAGTTCAGGAAGAGCACAGGGTTTTAACCTTTAATGTCCTGCCCAAGCTCTGATCTTTATCCCTTTAATGTATTGAAAGCATTAGTTACTTTAAACACAGAGATGCCATGTGATCCAGCACTTATGCTCCTAGGTACATACCCAAAAGTGTTGAAAACCTGCACCCACATGAAAGTTTGCATAAGAAAATGTAGGACATCGTTATTAATAAAGACCCAAATGTGAGAGCCACCTAAATTCCCATCAATTAATGAGTGGATGTAGGGTATCCACACAATGGAATATTATTCAGCCTTCAAAAGGAATGGAATGGAGACACATACTACAGAATGGATGAGCACTGTAATCATTTGGCTAAGTGAAAGAAACCAATCACTAAAGCCTACATTATTCATGATTTCATTATGAACTGTGTAGAATGGGGACATGCTTAGTAGTTACGAGGGCTCAGGGAGTTGAGAGGAGTAGAGAGGATAGCTCAAGGGTCTCTACTTCATCATTCACCACCGATGAACGTATTCTTCAACTGAGGTGAGAGTGGTATGACCAAATGACTCTATAGAAACCGCAGAGTTATTTGCTTCTGATGTGTAAACTCTATGGTATGTGAACTAGAACTCAGTAGAGCTATTTTTAAAAGTGTCAGCTCTTTATTCGTAAGCAAGTTAATAAATCTCACACACACACACACTCACAGTCACGTGCAGATGCTGCAGCAGCTGTGGGTCGAGGCAAGAGTGGAAATCAAGATTACGCTCAGCGAGCAGGCGGCCAGGCTGACACTGGCACACGGGAAGCAAACATCCGCCTCAGGATCGAAGAGTCCAGAGAAGTGTGCCAAGTTGTCGGAGCGGGCACAGGAGCATTCTGCAGACCTCTGGTGACAACCCCGAAGTGAGGTGCAGGGCAGAGGGAGGAGGAGCCAGAGCTCCAAAGCAAGAGGTCTGCGGCAGGAGCTGGCCTCTCTTCTCCAGAGAAACCACTTCCGCTCCATGGACTGTGCCAGCTCCACTCTGCGGCTGCCTTCTGGGTACTCCTGTGCCCTTGTTGCCTGGTGCCCTGGCTGGGCTCCCTCCTCCCTGGATGACAGGGCAGAGAAGGGCCACCCCCTCAGATCACCTGGACAGGCTTTTATGAGCAAATTTGCTTTGTGGATTTTTAAAAAATGTTTTAATTTGTTTAGTGATGGTGGGGATTGAACCCAGGGTTGCACACGTGCTAGATAACCACTCTACCCAGCCCTGCTTCATGGGTTTTTGACCCTTGCACTTGGGACCTTTTAGTTTTTGAACCAAATGGCAACCAGGAACAAGACATCCTTTGTGACAGACAAGAAACCAATCTTGAGATTCCCTAGTTTTCTCTGATTAGAGGGGAAAAAAGGAGCAGAAACACTGACTCAATCTCGCTCCCACACACAGACTGCCTTTGTACAGAGCTGGCCACGGTAGGGCCGAAAAGGCTGAAGTTAGAATCAAAAGGACACTACTGGGGCTGTGCCAGGGCCTGGGCTGTACGGATGCAGACTCATGCAGTGAGCTCAGCTTCCTCCTCTGCACATGGAAACCAGAGTCAGCCTCTCGGGTTATTTGGAAGTGTTAAGTGAGATAATGTATGTGGAAGTTTCAACAACTCTTTCACACATCTCAAAGCATGAGGTCTTATGGTCACGACCATTCTTTGGTAAGGGTTTTTTAGATGTTGTAAATGTATTCCCATTTGACCATGGCTGGAAGACGTCGTTATCCTCATCTTAAAAGATGAGAAAGTGGGAAGCGGATTTAGTTCAGTGATTCCGGCACCTGCCTTCCAAGTGCAAGGGTCAACATCTGATCCCTGGTAACCACATACAATGCAGGGCATGGAAACTCACTCCCACCAGCAATCAGAACCACATACCACAATGCTGGGCGTGGTGATTCACGCCTGTAATCCCAGAACTCAGGAAGCAGAGGCAGGAGGACTGCTGTGAGTTCAAGGTTGAGCTCTGGGCCAGCCTGAACTACAAAAGCAAGATCCTATCCAAAAAAAAAAAAAAAAAAGATGAGAGAGCCGAGATCAAATTACCAGCCCATGACTCTAGGAGGAATTAAGGAGTCCTACATGAAGTCCTTTTTACCTGGCAACCTTCCTCTTTCAGAAAGCTTAGCGTCTGGTTACATAGGAACTACTTGGGCACTTATCAAAAGTGAAAAGGGCTGAGATTTAAATGCCCCAGGGGGAAGTGGAGCCGCCCACATTTTTAAACCAGATACCACATGGATGGGGACAGCAGGATTGGCGCATTTCTGCATTGAGGTGGAACCTGGTACAGGGAAAGCTAAAGGAAAAGGAGAGAGGACCCCAAGAAACTAGACGACAATGACTGAAGCTCTGAGGTACCACCTAGCTGTGCTTTACAATCAGCCCGCTCTAACTGGCGTTGGCCCAGTGTCCCAGGCTACTGTAAGCACTTTATGTACTTTGCAGGAGCTTCTGTGAGCCCCAGAGCTGTGCACAAGACAGGCATCTCCATGATCCCATCTCATGAGAGAATGAGAATCGAGCTCAGAGCTAACAAATGACTGCCCCGTTATCAGAACCCAGGAAGTACCCAGGAGAGAATCTCAAGCACCGTGAGAACCTGGAGTAAGGAAAATGGGGTCACAAGAAAGAAGAAAGGCCAAGAAAAGAAAGCTGCCTCTCACACTGGGGGTGGTGACATCACAAAGACCCATCCGGGGACTCCCAGAATGGGACTCGGACACCTGACAACAGGGCTACAGAATGTACATAGCAAAGCTAGTCAAACTCTGCCTGCCACCTCGTGTTGCCTTTTAAGGGTTAAATGTGACCCAGAAGAGATAAATCCATGTCCCAGCCTTAGAACTTATGAGTGTGACTTCAGTTGGCAAAAAGGTCTTTGCAGGTATAATTAAGGATCTTGATTGAAATTATCTTGAATTATCTGGGGGTCCTGAGTCCAGTGACAAAGCTCCTTCTAAGAAGACGAGGGAAAAGAACAGATGGAGAAGATGTGAAAGCCATGGAAGACGGAAACAAGAGACTAGAGTGAGCAATATCCCAGTCGAGGGATGTTGACCACCATCTGCAACCAGAAGAGCTGGGGAGAGAATTCCCCTCCTCCACCAGGGCCTCTGGAGAGATGGTGACCCCACTGACACTTTATTTGGGATCTGTGAGAGAATAAATCTGTGTTGCTTTAAGCCACCCAGCGTGTGGTAATCTGCCGCAGCAGGCCTACAAAAATATACTGTACAGTAGAAATTGATAAGTGACTTAGTGGCTGTTCCTGTTTAGGTCTGTGCTAGATTTCTTTTCTTTTGGTAGGCTGTAACTTCCCCTTCTCTTACAGAAAGACCTGCTTCCCCCAAACCTGCATGTGATTCCACTGGCCTATCCTAGACACAAGAAGAGGTTACCATCCAGAACTGGCCAATCAGAAAGCTCTCATCTTCCCAACAATAGTGATTGGTCCAGAGTGATTTATGATCCAAGCTGACCCAATCACAGTCCTTCTCCAGACCTTTGCATAAGTGTGTTGTTGAGACCTATACTTCTGTCTTTCCTTTAGGATCACTACATTGGTTCCTGGCTAAAGAGCATGTTGATGTGCAGGACACAAGAATGAAGCCAATCTGTCCAAGGGGACAGAAGTGAAAGTCTGAGTTTGAGAGTCAGGGAAAGACTGTGTTTCAGTTTCTGGACCAGTGAAGTTAACTTCATCATTCCCATGCTTTGGTATGGGAAGCTTAATGTTTCTTTAGGCCACAGTCAGGATGTGGTTTGTCCCCAAAAGTTTCATGTATTGGAAGCAGGTTGGTCCCCAGTCCGGTGGTATTAAAAGATGTAGAACTTTTAAGAGTTGGAATCTAAATAGGTCTCTGAGGGAACTGCCCTCTGGGAGAGCTAACACTGGTCTCATGTAGTGAGCTAGGTCTTGTCAAAGTGGGTTCTTATAAACGATCAAGCCTGGCCCTTGAACCTCTCTGTCTTCCTGTCTTCCATGTCTTCTTTCCCTCTCATAAGCACATTCACCATGATGCTCTTCACAATGCTAGGATACAGCCAAAACAGACCTGACCAGCACTGTGCCAAAGCCAATGCCATGCTCTTAGACAAGAACTGTACACTGAATAAACCTCCTTTCTTTATAAAGTACCCAGACTCAGGCATTTTGTTAAAGCAATAGAAGATGGATCAGCACAGCTGGATTCTGCTCTCAACCAATGGAACTTGGACTAACATGAAGGGTTTAATACAACTGCCATTTCCCCCAGGTAGAACAAAACACCTGGAACAAACTTTAACACATCATTTCCATTTCAGGGAAGATTTGAAGATAAGATCAAGGGCTAGTGATGCCATGAGTTAAAGAAAAGAAAACAGAGAAATGTGTTTAAGAAAAGCAGCTCTTTTATACTTAAGGCATTAGGTAGAATGGCAGGAAGATTCAAGGGGAATCATTTCCAATGGGGAGAATGTTCATTCCCAATTGGCAAAACATGGAAAATAAAGGGAAAAATAAAAGATTCAGTCAGGCGACCACATCAGGGGTGGGCAGAGAGGGCCTGACTCCCTTTCACGACCACAGGGAGCCACCTATGCATTGAACACTGGCCTCAGGATCCCACTGACATCTGAAGCTTTTCTTGGGCATTTCCTTCCCTTTTTGGGTTTCTTTGGGTTCTTCGGCCCATATGTTGCTAATTTTCCATCTTTTCAAAGTTCTCCATTCCATTTAAGGTCAGAATGAATCCCATTCATCGCTTCCGAATTTGAGGAGTGGGGGATTACAGAGGTCAGCAGGCCCTTTAATATAGAAAATAAATGAGCAAGCAACGGCGTGCTCGAACACGTGCGTGCATGTGAGTACACACACACACACACACACACACACACTGCTTATTATTTCCTGTCTTAATCCACTTTTCAGCTCCACTGTGCAAGATCACAGGAGAGAGTCCGGCAGTGCCTCTTAGGAAAGTTCTTCACATCTCCTTCAAGAAAGAAACTTGTTCCCCAAAGTTGCCTTTTGAAGTTCACCAGGCCTGTCGTGCAGACTTCAGCTCAGCTAATTACTGGTCAGCCGGCTGCTGCTTTGAACTGGACACACACCAGAGGCCCTTCAAGGATCTTGTTTGCCAGGTGACTGTTCTCAGATGGTGCCTGTTATAGCCACACGTGGCGCAGGGCTCCTTCTCCCTCACTCGGGACAGAGCAGAGAAGAGGCCCCTCCAATTAAAGCTGCAACAAAGAAATGGAAGGAGGCTGGGGAACATACTCTTCTGACAAGTTCAGCTGCAGAAGGAATCGTGGAGAAATTAAATTTGGCTGCCAAAAACTGCATAACAGGGAAAGTGTGTGGAATGAGAGAGAACCATTAATTTCTTTTAGGCATAGCCACTAAACTTCCAATCTGTCCACAGTCAACTGCAGAATTCCTAGTGGATTTGTGTGTGAGCTTGGGAATACGGGTTCTCCTTGTCTAAGGTATCTTATGGGGATGATGGAAAACATAAAGATGACAGAGGCCTTCCACATTTATAAATCAGGAACTTAAATAAATAAGTGATGTAAGAAAAGAAGAAAAGTAGAGGATACCAAGATGTTGAAAGTATTCACCCTCAACATCCATTATAAAATAAGACTACAATTTCTGAACCAAAAATGGGACCAATTGGTCTTGCTGTTAGGAGTATACACGAAATCGATGGCACAAGATGCGTAGAGTAGCAGTTCTCCCTTGGAGGCAGTGTCTGCATTTAGTTCTGAGAGCCTTAACTAGGAGGGGAAAGTGTGTGGAACATACTTTCCCGTGGAGGCGGAGATTCCTGCTCGACATCTGCCAATACACAGAGCAGCTCCAAGAACAAGGAATAGTTAAGCTTTGGTGCCAACCGAGCAATGGTTGAGAAACCTTGAGTATGGCAATGTAACTGTCACACCCACTGCATTGATCGTGTTTCTCTACATAAACAGAATCAATAGGGGTACATGTATAAAGTACAAAGGGATTTATTTGATAGGCTCACAGGATCAGAAGCAGGATAGGCCATGGTGATCCTTGGCATGCTGCAGAGTCGGAGGATCTGGGACCAACTCAGTCCAGGAAGCTGGAAGCTGCAGAGCAAAAGCACCAGGAGCAACATAGAGTAGCAGCACCAGCAAGCCAGGATGCCCCTGGAGAGTCAGTGGCATGAATTCATGTCGAAAGGCTGAAGAAGACATCTGATGTCTGATGTCCACAGACAGGAGCAGTAGCAAAAGACACACTCAAGCAGAACAGAGTTTTAAAAACACAGACCACTTCTTCCTCCCTCTTTTTTTTTTTTTGGTGCATCTGGACCCCTGGCCTGTTGGATGGTGCAACCCACAATCAGAGTAGATCTTCTCTGATTTGTTGACCTATATGCCAATCATCTCTGGAAATGCTCTACACTACACACAGAAGTGTGCTTCACCCATCTGTACTGTATCTCTTCACCCAGGCAACCATCATAAAGAGCAGTCAGACCCATCATAGTCATCCCTGAGTACTGTAATCCCAGAGAGTATTTTCCTCCTCTCCAAATTACAAGTACATTTCTCACTAAAGACTG
Organism: Petromus typicus; assembly: GCA_004026965.1. Taxonomy (NCBI): domain Eukaryota; kingdom Metazoa; phylum Chordata; class Mammalia; order Rodentia; family Petromuridae; genus Petromus; species Petromus typicus. The sequence goes on along the minus strand of PVIR01013963.1, from coordinate 18,842 downwards.
CAGCTCCCTCCTCGTGTAGCAATATGATTCCCCCGCCCCCGCCACCCAATGAACTCTCTTTGGGAAATGATAAAAAAAGTACACATTTCAGTCATGATTCATCATGGCCCTAATGTCCCCTCAAAATTCATGGGTTAGAAACTTAATTCCTAAATCTGAGCTGGTGGTATTTGGGGTGAGGTCTTAGGGCAGTAATACCCCTACCATGAGGTCATGGGAGAGGGGTCTTATGACGAGCAGCTTTACAAGCTGGAGAGAGACCAGCCATTCCCACTCTCTCGCCGTGTGATACCTTCTACAACCAGGGCCTCAGCAGATGCTGGCACCGCGTTCTTACACTTAGCCTCTAGAACTGTAAAAAATAAACTGCGGCTTATAAGATATCTACCCTAGGGGTGTGTGTGTGTGTGTGTATGTGTCTCGAGGATTGAACTCAGGACCTTGCGCTTGCCAGGCAGGTGTGGTACCACTGAGCTACATCCCCGGGCCTCTTGGGTAGTCTTTGAACAGAAAATGGACTAACTCACCTAGGTAAATCTTCTAAAACCTGAGCGCTTCACTCATAGTCATCTTCTAATAATTAATGTATAGTCACACAGTTTATTGGTCAGAAAAATGGTAGACTACACCACAGCAACCAACCACAGTAAAATCTCAGTGAATTTTCAAGATGTGAATTCCTTGCCCAGCTCCCCATTCCTCCTGCCAATGCATGTTGTCAGAGGCAAGGTGAGGGCAGAAGAATTTCTGTGCTCCTTGTAGTCCCTCGGTCCCCAGAATAACAGAGGTTCAGCTATCTTGTGACAATGTCCTCTCAGCATGTCTGCAGGGTTCACCTCAGCCGGGGAGGAACCACTGACGGGGCTCACACTGGCCTCAACATGCTTTGACCGGAAACGGATATGTGTGCTCTTCTCACAGCTCCGGGGCAGGACTAGCAGCATGGAGCACTGCCTGAGAGCCCGGAAGAAAACTGGAGAGCTGCAAACAGCTGAGGCGCCACAGCCACGGTCACGCTCACGTAGCATCAGGCACAAGCACAGAGGAGTCAGAGCAGCTGTTAAGAGGACGGCAGACTTGGAAATAGAAAGGAGCCAGTCAGAAAAGAGAATAGGGATAAACGTACAGAGGGCAGCAGAGAGCAGGCGTCTGAAAGTGATTTAAAAGTCGGTGCCTCTACCCTGTTCTCCAAGAGGAGGCTGCTGTTCTGGGATCGGCTTTGTCAGTTCACCACGGCCCTGCGCCATTGTGTGAAACAGACTTCCGCCTCTGGCGCTAAACACGGCTTGGTCTCATACTTGCCGCTTGGACTTTAATATGCAATTCTCCGTTAAGACTGCTGGATTATGGAAAATAGCTGGACACTCCCAATGATAGAGCTGTCCCCGAAATGACAAATCTAGAATGAGATTTCCAGAAGAGCCCCACTCTCCAAAAGCCCTGCCCTCACTCACGCAAGTGGACAGGTGGGAGCCCTCCATGCACACCATGGAAGGCTCCGAGGGACCGTGTCCACATCCACGCACCGCCTCTGAGTCCGAGGGTGCTGACACGAGGGTGCTTGATTGCTTTGTGCCGTTCAGCCTCCTCAGAATAAAGCTTTAACTATGAGGAGGAGCATAAAGTAAAGTACATAGAATTGCAAAGAAACTGATTATACTGAAAAAGGGACCAAAATATTTTTAAATTGAAATACATGATGCTATGTCTGCTTGCTATTGGTCCATATAGAAGTTCTACTGACATATTTAATACCTACCATAATTTTGGAGTCATCTACTAATTAGAACTACTGCAGTATATTCACAATAGCTTTTACAAAATACAAAAATAGCTATTTATTTTGTCAACAGTAAAATCACATACAGTCAAAGATACCACTAATGCTACTGTGATTTGTTCCTTACATTTAAAACTGAAGGAGATACCAAATTTCCACTAGAGATTTGTGAAAAGAAAGATAAATTGTTTAGTGAAAGAAATAGCTTGTTATTCATGGAAATAAAAACACATTTTTCCCAGTCATGCTCATGGATCCCTTAAATCCTATGACCTCTGGCAAATTTCATAGAATACAAATTGATCTCAGGTCGCAAAACCTCTGTTAACTTGCTGAGCAGAAAGTCAGCCAGTGAGGAGAAAGTAGGAGTATTTTGTTATTCTAAGGCTAAGCAAAGACACCCAGGATAACGTCAACTTATCCATTTAGTTCTTGTCACCTGCTGCAGACCTGAGCCTCAACAGAAGAGATAGTTTTGACTGAGAAGGTGAAATCTGCAGAGGATTCTGAATCAGGAGACATGAATTTGGGCTTGCTGGAGTGGGCCAGCCAGTGTGTGCAAGGTGGTCTTCAGGGAAATCTTCAGGGAAAATTCCCCCTAGCCAAGGGGGACATATCTAACTCCAGGCTTCAGGCCTGCCCACCAGCAGAAACGTCCAACACAGTCACCAGAATTCAAACTTAGGCCTGAGGAGAAAGAAAAGGGGAACCAGGGAAGACAGACTTTGAAGGATAGAGGCTGAAGAAGTCAAATGTTTCCATTAGAGTAACCCAAGGCCTGATTCTCTCTCTGCCAAAAGATGCCTGAGAAAACAATGTACATGTCTGCAGAAGAAATGAAAATTTCCTGAACATATTACAGTTGAAGAATCAATCTCCTTTGCCTCTCTCTTTAGCTGAGCCCAACCATTTTATTTTATGATTCTCAACATTGGGTGACCACTGAAACAACCTAGAAAAGTCTTCTAAAGTCCCTGAGACTTCCCTCCAAAGTTCTGCATTAACTGGCCTGATGTAGATGGAGCATGCAGATTTTTAAGCTTCCACCTAATTGTAATGCATTGCCAAAGTTGAGAACCAAGATCTAGTCCATATCTGTTGTTCACGTTAACTCTTTTCAGTTCGTAAAGTGTTGATAGACTATGGTAGAGGACAAAGATCAGATGGATTCCTGGAATAGAGGAGAGATGACTAGTTTCAATAAGACTCAACCACTGAAAACAAGAGTGTCCTATGGAGAGGGTCCGGGGAAAATGTGGGTATAAAGTAGAGATAAGCAGGGGATACGGTCACTTGGCCTGGACCGAAAGGCCTGCTTCTATCTCATTAGATGATCGAAACTGGGCTGGTAACTTCCCCTCTCCAAGCCTCAGTTTTCTCCTCTGTAAAGTGAACCCATGTGGAGAAAAGGAAAATTAACCTGTGAGTATTCTCCATGTGATAAGCCCTGAGTTAAGTACAGGGCATATGTTATCCAAGTTAATTCTTAAATCATACTTGACAGATAAAGGAAACTGCTGTTGGAGAAATTAACTTCTTTTTCTACCTCACTGAGTGAGATGCTTTGAGCCTGGAAAGGAATTTCCAGTTTCAGCAAATAAAACAAAGGATGCTCAATTCAACTGGGATTTTAGGCAAACAATGAATAACTTTCAAGTGTAAATATGTCTCAGATATTGTTTTGTCTGAAATCATGTTATCAAACATGAGGGTTCATCTATGGTTTTCTTGGACTGTTTGGCTTATTAGTCAGAAGTGTTTCTATATTCAGGATATTAACCTTCTGACATGTGTCCTAAATATTTTTTCCTATTTGTGTCTTATTTTTCACTTTGTTGATGGTGTTTGTTGTACAGAAGTTTTTAATTTTTAAGTTGCCACATGTTCCAATCATTTTCTTTATGGTTTATGGCATTTTTGCCATGCCTAGAAGTTTCCATTCAAAGATTATACAACTATTTGCCCATGCTTTCTTCTAGAACTTTTATGGCTTTATTTTTTACATTTAAAACATCTGGAATTTATTGTGGGGGATGAGGGCATTTTCCCCTAAATGGCTAGCCAGTTGTCCCAATAGAATTCAATAAATTATCTTTTTCCTTGCTCATTTGAAAGTGTCCTTTATCGTACACTGAATTCTGAGATTTACATGGCTGTATTTCTGGAAACATATTTTTTCATGATTCTTCAATTTATTCCTAGCATTTATAGTTCATTGATATTCACGACATTTTCTATTTGATGCTTATTTGCACAAGTATGAGATGTTTTATTAAAAGCGAAGAAGATAGGAGTAGTAGAGACAGACAAATCTGATGTATTCACATGTTTCCTAGGTCCTCCTTATAGGCAGTTCTAGGGAAGGTTCAGCTCACTATCACTGTGACTGCCTTCAAGGACACTAGTTTGGAAGCAAGAGAGACAGAAATATCAGTTTAAATTCCCTCCTATATGTCTAATTGACACTTTCTCAGCTGGTGTAAGGCCTGGAGCAAAGGACCCTGGTGAAGTCCTCAGGTGGCCTCCAACGTGCCAGTGGCTGCAAGCCATGCCCTTTCCTGTGGAGGCCCTCACTTCCGATCTGAGAGGCCTGCACTCTCTGGAAATTCTTGTTTTTCATCTCTGAGCATCATTCGTGATAACTTGTTTCTCTGACAGGAGTCTAGCATCTCTTTGACACACACGTATGCTGAAAGATTTACATTTTCGATTTCCTTGCCCATTTTCTGACTGCATACATAAAAGAGAATTGTAAATGTTTAGAAAAATCAAAGTTCTTCTTAGACACCTGCGGTTCCACCAAGTATTCTCTAATTCATGCCGAGAAAAGGCTGAAGAAACGAGGTGGAATACACTGGCTATTTTCTCATTGAGGTTTTCCAAACTTTTATTTCCTCTCACTCTTGGACTAGTGTCAAGTTCTGAGGGCAGTTTGGAAGCTTGTCAGGTGCAGCAGCCTACTCTTCTTGGAGACCACTATGGACACAAGGAGTAAAGGTAAATGTGAGCGACAGAAGGTCAAGAACAATAGTCGCTGTCAGTGTCCACCAGACACTCCCTCGCCCCACACAGGCCCTCCTGCCAGACCATCCTTCCTCCTTTTCTGTTACTGGGAACCAGAGGGGCTCCTGCAGCTCTATAGAGGGCTTTTGGGCCCATGGAGACTGCCAGCTCTTGACAATTAGTGAACATTGAGGTGTTAATTACTTCCCCCTGGGGAAAGCATGAGCTCCACTGTCATTCCCAGTTTTCTACACAGGAAAAACAAGTGCTAAGAATCACCACAAAAATAAGAATGTGGAAGAAAGGTGAATACAGTGGGTCCCACTTTTTTGTCACAAGTGGGATCAGTCCTGGACAGCTGGTCTGGGCCCATCACAGGGAACTGTCCTGTGTGATGATGTCTAGGACTTCTAGGAGGAGTGCTTTTCAGGTTCCTCAGCCACGACTTTCTAACCATCCGAGCCAAATCCTAAGAGGTTCTTTCTTTCAAATGCCCCACCAGGATTCTTCCAGAGAAATCTGAAGGAAAATGAATCAACTTTTTCATGCCTTGCACTTCCTAATTATGAGGAAATAGGCCACATTATGATGGTCCAGGGCTCATAGCAAACATATTTGTGTTTTTGCAGGCAGAGGCACTAAGAATATATCGCCTAGAATTAACCTTCCCAAGCACTGAATCCAAACCTTGATCCACACAGTGCAGGAGAGTGCCAGCATCTTTAGTGTGGTCTTCACTGACTTGTCTCCAAGGGAGCCGATTACAAAGAGCTGTTTTGATTGAATACACAATTGGCTTGAGGAGTTTAGGATACAGGCAATAGATCATGTAACAATGGCAACACATTCTGAGTAATGAGTCACTGAGTGATGTTATCACTGTGTGAATATCATAATGTATTTAAACTCAGAGAGCTACGATATGAGACTCCTGTTGTATATGTGTTCCATTATTGACCAGAACATCTGTCTATTGTCCATGACTTTATAACAAGGTCTCTCCAACATAGAAAGGTCAGAAATACTAGTATTAAAGGGTGAATTTTGGGCCAGGGACCAAGTCACAGTGCTCCATCTTTTGGCCCATTTGCACACCATTCATGGATCCCAATTTACTGTATACTTCTTCTTCTGTGGTCTGACCTATAGTAATGAGAACATCTGGGAATTCCACGGTACCGAAGTCAGGGAATGATCTCATGGGCCCCTCTCCTTTCCAACCTTGTAACCTTTTATTGCTTCACAGTTCATTGTCTCACTCTTTCCTCCACCTCCCACCACATGGGTCCTGTGGGAAACTTCATATGAAGAAGGATTCACGGTCTTTTGGAACAGCCCCTGAATGAGAATAGTCTCAGACAAATGCCCAGCTGGGACTGTCACTGTACCCTTCAACATGCCTTCCTTCTGGCAGTGTGGAATCAGCTAAGATTTAGAGGGAGAGATCTTTAATTTCTTCTGCTCCCTGTACATTCCCCAGGAACAGTTTGCAGATGAGAACCAGGTAGCCACAATGCAGTAAGACTCTGAGACCAAAAGATCATTGAAAAATCCCAGTAAGTCTCTTCCCTTTGGCTTCAAGTTCACATATGGTCAGCACATTAGAGACTTTGTTCAAAAGACCAGATTGGGACATGCGGTGGGAGTGATTTCTGGCGCTAATATGCATTGTCTTCCCCTAAATCATTGAGCGGTCAGGGCTTTGTGCACCTTGGGTTCATACAGGTTTCACCAGGTCCATGGTTTTAACCCAACTTAATGCCCCTTCTAGAACGGTCCTCCTCTAGAGATAAAGTAGCAGTCCTTGTGAATGATTGCTTCCAGACCCAACAAAGAAACTCGTGTGTTTGAAATGCCTGCCATTCTTCTCCATTTCACCATAAAGTAGCCAACTTAATTTTGCACAATACTGCTTGATAACAACCATGTGTGTGTCTTCTGTATTTATATACTGTACTCAGGAAAGGACCTACTTGGTCAGTGTGAGATAATTTCACAAGCAAAATGGAACCAGATGTGATTCCTTTTCATTTGGCCCTTCAAGCTCAAGCAATCTAATTCCCAGGGCCAATCTTCACTCGGATTTTCGATTATTTTGCAGAAGAGGGTCATTTTACACAGGGTTCATGTTTATTCGGTATCTGACAAGCAAGGGTGGGCAAAAGATTTTAGGGAGTTGGTTCTTAGCACTTGCCAGCATCTCCAGGCATGGAGATTGAGTGCAATAGATTATTCCTCTTTTAGAATAAAACATGTCTATCTACTAGTAGACTTGCCTACCTTTAATTAAATCATTCTTCCAACTCTCCAAACTACTCAGCAATTTGAGCTTGGAATCCAAGGTCAAATGCTGCTAATGTGACACTTAGAACTCCAAAGCAAAGGAGTTGGGTAGACAAGAAAAGAGAAAGGGAGGGCCGGGGAGTTAGCTCAGTGGTTCCAGCGCCTGTCTTGCAAGCGCAAGGGCCCGGGTTCGATTCCCCGGTAACCACATAACAATACTGGGTGTGGAGACTCACACCCAGCAGCAACCAGTACCACATACCACAGTGCCGGGCGTGGTGGCTCACACCTGTAATCCCAGCACTCGGGAGGCAGAGGCAGGAGGATTGT
>PVIR01013963.1:0-11346 GCA_004026965.1 Petromus typicus | reverse complement strand
GAAAAGAGAAAGGGAGAGTGCTTTTTTGGATCTTACTTAGGTCTTCTTCTTCAAAAAAAATTCCAACTCATGCTGCTAGACCTGCTATGTATAGCAGTACAGTTTGTGTACTGTACAGAAATGCTCTGCCAAAGGATCAAGGTGGGGCTGAACTCCTGGCTACACTAGTCCAGCCAAGTGCCTCAGGATGGGGCACATCTCATGAATAAATAGGCACCTCTTTTTTTTCCACGTAGCATCTAACTGCTCATGTTAGAAACCCTGGGACTGTTTATTCTCAAAAGAAGAAATACTCTTTTCTCAGAAGCTGTGTGTTCTTGTGATTCTTACATACTGGTGACAGCCTGAGAGCTGAGAGTGCAGTTACCTGTGATTGTCTGGATATCAGTGATTAAAAGGAGCCACACTTCCTATTCTGCCTTGTCTTTGGGAGTTTCTCCTGACGAGGTTAGGTTTTAAACCCAGGATAGTAACTATGTGGCTTCCTATCACAGGCATGATTAATCGATCCTAGATTCTTTAAGAGTCCACAGTCCTCTCACAATCCTTCTCCATCCAGTGGAATGTTTAGCTCAGTCATTACCAATCAAACACAACTGGCAAACAAGAAGAACCCATCTGCCATCTGCACTAGCTAGCAATCACCACAATAATGCTGCATAACAAATCACTCCAAAACTCAGAAGCTGAAAATGATGAGATTTATTTACTCTTACCTATCCATTTTAGGCGGAGCAGCTGCTGCTGCTGCTACTACTACTGCTGGGTGTGTGTGTGTGTGTCTGTGTCTGTGCGTGTGCACATGCATGCGTGTGTGTGCTGGGGGAATGCTGCTCAGATCTGCTTGATGTATACCCATTCTGGGGCTCTGCTGAGAGCTTAGCAATTATCCAGAAGACGTTAATTTTTCTCCTGTCAAAAGCAGAAGCACATACGGCTTGCCCAGCTGTGCAAACACGTTTGCAGTGTCAGGAATGGAACCAGGGCCTTGTGCGTGTCAGTCAAGCACTCCACCATTGAGCTACTCCTCCTATCCTCAGCCCAGCCCATTTTAATCTGCTGACATCATATTCATTAATATCTCATTAGCCAAAGCAAGTGATGTTACTGTGACCAAAATCAAGGGGTGGGAAGGATGCCTGTCCCATTTTAAGACCCAGGAGAGGGTGAAGACCTTTTACTGAGCACTGACACTGCCATGGCATCTGTGCCACAGTGACAGAAACAGGGTCAAGTCATATTTGGTGTGATGTTGCCTACTTGATTCATCCTTTCCTTGGTGGGAGATTGAACCTAAAACCTTCCCACTGAGCTAAACACCCAGTCTTTATTTTATTTTTTTATCTCAAGACAGTAAATTGAGACACGAAGTTACTAAATTGCCCTAGCTGGTCTCAAATTTAAATTCTACTTCCCTTAACATCCCAGAATGCTGGGCTGTTAGCATCACAGCCCACCACCAGCACAAGCACCACCAGCCCAGCTACTGGTTCCCTTTACTATGCTATTTAACCTTCCTTCCATAACTAGCTAAAGATCCTCTGGGTCCAGAGAGATAGACAACAAAGAGAAAATTTCAAAGAGTCAGACTGCAGGGTGGAGCAGTTCCCTCTGCAGCCTGACCAGGAACCTAGTGATGAATGGTGATTAAAGTGGATGCGAAGCAGGTGTCTGCTCTAGGAAACAGACCGATACAAACAGGCCCGAAAGGGCCGGGTAGACTCAGCTTCAGCACCCAGCCTAGGCTTTAGAGCATGTAGTTGGGCAGGAAGGAGAGGACAGGAGTGCTGACTTTTAGAACAGAGACCCAGACTTGAATCAGGCATGGGTGGAAACTCCTGCTAACCACACTAGCCAAGCTTTGCATTTTCACTCATCAAAAGCAAAGCGTCCCTCTGGCCACACCATCTTATCACCATCATCAAAGCTTCACCCTGAAAATTACAGAACCAAGGTCCTGCCCTCCGGGAGTTCAGCCTCTGAAAGGAAAACACCAGCAACAACCTTAGAGACTGAAATATAAACAAAGAATGCAGACTGGCGGCAAAGGGAGTTCCCTCTTTCCTGGAGATAAGAGAAAGCAGGGGGCAATCCAGGCGGACATTTTGGAGGAAGAGGAACTCCTTATGGGAGGGGCACTGTCTGCCCACAGTGAGGATGTGACTTACCTGTAGAGCCAGACGTGGGTGGAGGGAATTCACTGCTGGCTAAAAATGAGGAGAAGGAAGTAGGAGGGAGATATCAACCTCGCGGGAAGTTCTGGGATCTGTCTTGTGCGGTTCGTTTCCCAGTCCAAAGTGTGCCAGGCAAACAATGCGGCTTTAGAACTGCCGTAAAGACTTTCCTCTGAGAGACACTTAGCGGCCTGGTTTTTTAACTTAACAACAGAGGGAAGATCTGTGACTTCCCATCCAGGCATCTTAGCAGAAGGAATTGGCAAGTAAGGGTAGAGTGTCACCAGATCATGGGGTTCCTCTTCCATGAGAACACCAAACAAAATCTAAACTGCCTCAGCCACCTGTCTTCTTGATGGTGACAACTGAGCCTCCCTAGGGAGTGGGCTCATATTTTTCACGTGACGACAAGTATGTGAGTTAAACTATTAGCCCTTTTCACCATTGAAGAAACTGAGGCTTGCTGCAGGTAAATTACACATCTAAAGTAACACGACTGGAGAATGATTGTGCCGGGCATTGAAGCCAGGTGCCTGAACCAAAACCCACACCCTTAACCACTAACCAGTCTGTTTCTAAGAAGGGATGCTTATCTAAAAACACTGCAGGCATTGGGTTTGTTTAGGCCCAGCCAGCGGCTCTGGGCTGTCTTTGCCCATCAGGCTGTCAAGATGTGGCTAAGAAATCTACAGCCAGGCAGAGCTCTGCTGTGGTCTCATCTCCCCCATTGGTCCAGTTCACACTTTTCCTAAAGCAACTGACACCCTCAAGAAAGATCTTTTATCCAGTGGGTCCCAGGTTTTCCCAACTGCTGCAAAGTCCTGGCCTGTTTTCTTTTGGAGAGAAGTAAAGTATTAGTGGCAGCCAAGGGGAGGCCAAGAGAAACCCGCTCTCCCCTTTCAAGCCAGGTTATGAGAGTCCGGTGTGTAGGCAGGTGAGTCATTGATTTTCGCCTCTCCTCCAGAGAGCACTGCCATAGTTCCACGGATGAAAGGCAAGGAAGAAAGGCAGAATTGAATGGTCCAGGTTGAAAGGAAACTTTTGAAACAGGTTAGAAGACTCCAGTTGGGGTTAGTGTGTAGTGTGAAATGTCTGCTAGCCGAGCAAGATGCCCAGAGCTGTTTAGATGTGGCTGAGAGGTGATATAATTATCGTTCCTTTGGGAGGCCAGAAGGGAACCACTTTCTTACATCTTCTTTTTTGTTTCCTTGGCTCCTGTACCTGCTGTTCTACAAGTCTGATGCTGAGCTTGAACTTTCTAAAAGGACATTTAGGGCTTTGCTTCTATAAGGTCCACCTCAACCCAGCTCACACTCAAATTGCGTTAAAGCTAAGGCTCCGGTCTTGCAAAGATTTATGTCAAAATCATCAGACAGGGTCTGACAGCCCCAGGACAGGGAAAGGAGGGGGCAGCCACATTGCCTAGACATGTGGCAAAGTGTGTCTGTCCCTGAGACACCCCAACCCACCCCAGGACATTCGTGAAAAAAATACACTCCAGTGGAGACCGATTTCAGAGTCACCAGTGAGAGGTTATTTATCTCTGATAAAAGGTTATTGAGGTTACTGAGGTAAGAGGTTATTGTGAGAGGTTATTTATCTCTGGTAAAAGAAAGTAGACAGATGTAGTGCGATCACAAAATGAGAAACACCAATTCACACTCCCAAATATTTTGAGTATGCTCAGGCTGGGGAGTGTCCTAAGCAATGGGAGAACGGAACCCATATCAACTACTTTCCACCAAGAAGCAATTTCAATAAAATAAATAAAAAGACTAAAGGTTTTGAAAGGGGCTGGAGGAGAGAAACAGAATTATATGTGCAGAATTTTGTAACTGTTGGGACAAGCATCCCAGAAGTCCTGTCTGACCTTTGTAACAGACTTTCCTATTAGCTGGAAGAGTTAAATAAAAATTGTTCACAAAGCAGGTCAGAGTGAGTGTTGGTCTTCCTGACACCCCAATGAGATGAGTGTCATTATCCCCATTCTGCAGAAGAGGAAGTCCACACTGCCAAAGTGCCTGCTAATTATTATAATAGATCACTTTGCATTTTCAAGGCAGTCCTGCTCCCTAATTAGCACATCCACGCAGTCAGCCTACAGGTGGGTGAATGGACTTTGTACTCACATCCAAACATCCCTGTGTTCTTTATGGGTCCCGAATCCATTAATACTCTTCCAGCATCCCCTGCAGCTTGTTAAGTATATGGAAGAGGGAGAAGGAAATACAAGGAGGGGAATTACAAGGTGGAAAAGGAACAGATGGAGAAGAGATGGGTCGGTGCTTACTGTGGCCCAGTCATTAGGAAGCCCAGCTGGACCATCTTCCCCTACTCCTCCTAGGAGTCCTCCCTGGGAGTCTGACACTGAATACTCAGAGTAGAAGCCAGTGTCACTCTCTTTCTTCTTTAGCATACACCTCACCTGCAGATCCATGAAACACCGCTCTGATGCCCAGCAAGCCTCCAGCTCTGTCCTGCATCTGTGTAGAATCACCCTTAGTGAGGAAGCCAAAAATAGTTCCCTGAACCCCTAAACCTCTAAGAAGTTTGGATGAACTCAATGAGAAGAGTGAAGAACTGTGAAGTTATTTATAGTCAACCAATGGCTATAGTCAACTGGGAAAATGATCACCCAACAATCCCATTTGTTAGTTCTGGAAGAAATTGTAAATGGGGTAATCTTTTGGGTGTTGGGCATGACAGTTATAAAAACATTTTATAAGTCTATAAGCAATGGGATAATCAAATGAAAGACTTCAAAATTGTCCTAGTACAAGGGAGATAGATAAGGTATGTTTACAATTTTTCAGCATAATGAACATTTTTTTCAACTCATTTTCAATGTGATGGTACATACAACGTGGGTCTTGCTCATACTTTCTTTATTTCTCTTTGTCTTCTTCCATACTGGAAAGTTATGTATGGGCAAAATAAAAAGGAACTATTACTATCAAAATCAACTCACAAGCACAAGAATTCCTAATTGCCACAACTCTCAATGAGGTATCAGTATTTGGTTCATGAGTAGCCTGACACCTCTATAAAGATAACTTGGAAGGCATCCCAACTCACTGCTGGAACTGAGGACCAAGTTGATAAGCATTTGTTCTCATCACATCTCTATCATCAACATTATGCATCTGTGATTATAGGTAATAAAGTAACTTGTGACACCTGAAGTCAGAGTTTGACCTACTAAGAATGTCTACACTAGACCCAGGGTGTCAACATGGGGCCCATATGTTGATGTTGGTCAATGAACTGAACTGATTGGGCCCTGACATTCTGGAGGACCATGCAAGATTATGCTGAGCAGCATAACGACTATTTCTGGAGTTGTCCAGAAGTGTCCCACAGTGAGCCACGTTGGTGAGAGCTGCTCATTAGCCGTACGTAGGAAAGCCGTATATTGGTGTGCAATGGACTGAAATAATCAGAGATCTTTTGCGACGTGACTGTAGTCCAAATTAATCCTGGGACCAGTCCAAAATATTTATTCTCTATAGACTGAGATTTTTCCCCAGAGAGAATTGAGTCTAGGGATTCTGACTCCTAATAAAAGAGCTCCGTAGATGAACATGGTCTTCCTAGCTTGGGAGGAGGCATTTGGGAAGAAACGAGCTGGTTCCAAGAGACATAACTCTGTTGTCCTGGAGATTTCTGGGTGAGTCAATGGTGCACAAGTGGAGTCTGTCATGTGGATTCAACACTAACCAACAGATCTTCTCATTCTCCAGATACATCCAGATCCCCAACTTGCCTCTTCTAGAAATTTTAGCACCAATCTCAAGCCTGTCCTTTAACAAATTTCTTAGCAACAGTATTTAATCAGAGAGAATTTGAGTCTGTTCTTTTGGGGATTGAGTGGTCCTGAGAATATCTTTAATATGTGTGTTTGTGTAGAACAAGGATCAGAAGAGTTGAGTGGTGATACTGATGTGGTAATGGTGAACATGAGACTATCTTTTCCAGATTTCCACTGTTGTCATTGGCTTTTTGGGTCACTTTCTCCGTTTTGATTTGGTAATGTGAGTCTGTATCAATATGGCCATTCAGACACCCAGCTCCAGAAGTGGTCTCTATGCTGTTCAGTGTAATCTTGCATGGTCTTCCAGAATGTTAGGGCCCATTCAAATCATTTCATTGACCAATATCAATGCGTAGACCTATGTTGACACCCGTGGTCTCGAGTCGACATTCTCACTAGGCCAAATTATGACTTCAAGTATCACAAGTTACTTTATTACTTATAACAGTATCAGCACTCAGAGGCACGTAGAAAGGGAAAATGGCTCACAGTCCCCTAACATCTTCCTGCTTCACTGAGAGGTCTTTTAGTAGCCAAGATAGAATCAAACGTTGAACAATAAAAGATTCTCTAAACCACAGTCCAAGGACAGTGCACACATAATTTTTTCAAAAAAACTAAACAATGTTTGATCTTTAAACAGCCAACCCCACACATGTTATCCATGGGGAAACACACAAAGGAGGCTGACCATTGGAAACAGTGCCTTTTAAAAACAATGTGGATTTCTAGGAAAACATTCCTGCGATGAGTTTCTTAGATGCTTTGTGTAATTCTAATTGGCAGTGATGTTGGGGTGATAAGAATGATCTGAAGAACATTTCTCTATTTGAGTACCCCAGATGGCTTTGTCTTTGAGACATTTCTTTAATCACAAAGGGACGGTCAAGGATCTCTAGGAACCGAATCCTAACAGAAGGAATCCAAATTCAGTCAATGGCCTAGGAAAATACGTCGGGAGATGGGTTTGCCTAGAAACTAGAATGATCCAGAAATGCGAGGTCATAGCTGGGTTACTCTTGTAGTCCCACAACTCAGGAGACTGAGACAGGAGGATCACTATGAGTTTGAGACCAACTTGGGCTACAGAGGGAATTCAAGACCAACCTGAACTGTATATAGCAAGACCCTGTTTCCAAAAAAAAGTAGCACCAGCTTTCTTCAGATTTTAAAGTCCCAGGACAACCAATGGCAAACTAAGGGTTGATCTACAGTTGATTCAGATAAACATCATTAAAATGCTTTTCCTAAATGTCCTTTGATCTTGAATGAAGTCTTGCTGGGCCTTTTCCTTAAATAACATCCACACAAAAGCAAACAAAGCTCTCTTTAGCCCCACCCCCCTGCCCCGTTTCCTATCTTCCTCTTGTCTCCCTCCCTCCCTTCTTCCTTTTTTGCCTCCTCTCCTTTCACTCTCTTTATTTTGGGAGATTTTTTTTACTCCTTTTCTTCCCCCTTCTTTTCCTTCTTTATTTCTCTTTCCTTCTTGTCCCTTTCTTTCTTCCCTCCTCCACTCCTGTACCTTCTTTTTTCTTCCTTCTTTCTCTTGTTTTTCAGTTTCTTTGACTTTATCGTTCGGCTGGCCACCCTTCCCTTTCACTAGTCTTTCCTTTCCCTGTCGTTGCTTTCCACTCTGGTTCTTCTACTCTCTCAGTTGCTTTTTTCTTTTCTCCCTTTCACCCTTGCTGCCTCCCTTCTTTTGTTTTTATGTTTCACTCTTTTATCTTTCTTTTTTCTTCCTTCCCACTTTCCTTTCTCTCACCTTCCCTTACTTAATTAAAAGAAATTCTAGGTGTGTAGGCTAAACCCTTTCCCCAAATTTCTCCCAAGCAATGCTTACTCATCAACTCCAAACTGTGAAAACAAAGGAAAAACAAAATGCTTATAATCATTTCTTATTTCTAAAGCAATAAAACATGTTGATAGAACATAACTTAGTAAAATTAGGGGGAAATGTTAAACTTGCCCCTTACTAGCTATTTCCTTTGAAAAGTTGTTCTGTGCAAGTTTCTTTTAAACCTCAGCAGCATTAAATCCTCATTAATAGAAACCTTGTATATTATGGTGTCAGATATGTTTTAGAAAAGCCAAAAGCAACCGTTACATGAGTCGCCTCATTATCAATAATCTAGCATTATGGCTTTTATGTGTCATTTCTTTACACAATATACTATCATTGATGACTTTTAGCAAATACATCACGGCAAAGGATTACTCTCATCAGAGGCAGTCTTTGAAAAGGATATGCTAATTTCTAGGGAACAAGAAAACATCAAAACAGTGCCAGCAAATAGCCAAGGGACTTTTATGTCTTAATATCCCTCAGAAGTGCTTTATCTCCTAGTGCAACGTGTATCATAGTATAAACAGGAAATGAAACAGCCACAGCATCAAAGAAACGCCAGGCCATGGCTGTAATTTCAGATCAGGTTTAATAAAGGTTATCTGCAGTGGGCTAATCAAACAAAAGGGTGCATGTTTTAAAGAGCCATTTGATAATTTCCATTTAAGGGACCCTACCAAAGAGATCCCTACCATGTCTTCAGTCTCCCGCTGAACCCTAGCACCTCCTTCCAACATGACTCCCTCAGCTGGTTGCAAAGCTGTTTCTTCAATGTCCTGATTTTCAGGCGGTTTTAATTCTGAGATACTCAGCTTATCCAGACTTGATTTACTTTTATGCAGCCTTAATTTCAGATCTATCTGTGGAGGGATAAAAGAATCAAAATTGAACAAGTGCAAATGTAAGAGAAAGGGAGCTGGAAAGTGCCTGGCAGTGGTGCTTGGATCCACAGCCCAGCAAAGGCAAATGCTAAATCATTTACACGCCCCATAAAGATTCAGTGTCTGCCGCAGTGAGAGCCAGAGTTGAGCGCAGGGCAGCATCGTGCCTGGAACCTGGTGCATGATCCGGTCTTCTCTCCACTCCGTTGTGAACAGAAGCTCCTTTGCCAGTCATTAGCCTGGAGTTGTGGACAGAGAAGACAAATGCTTCCACGCTGAGAGCCATCCTGACACAGGGCTACAAGGCCCCACGCCCATCTGCCCATCTCGTTCCACTCCTCCCCAGGCCAGCCCGCCTCTGCCCCACTTCCCAGATGGGCTGAGGCTCCCACATTTGCAAGTCAAACTTTCCCCTTCAGTTCCTCCCAGCTGATGACTGAAGGAGGAGGTGCAGGGACGACAGGCCACCTGTCAAGCGGCTGTCCCTGCATCTCACCAGGAGAGGGGAGCTGGGCACAGGTCATCTGCTCAGAGATGGCTTGACACAGCTGGGGTCCCAGTGAGCCATTGTACGAAGTCCTCCCTCTGAGGCATTTCCCACACGATCACTTTGGGTTTATTCTGTTTCGTAGGAAGGTAGGGATTGAGGAGGGAAGATTTGGGCCGAGACACCAATGTTAGGTGCCTGCATCCCTGTCCTCAGCCTTCCAAGAAGGGAGGGCTTCTTGCTCGTCCCAGGTTTTGCCCCTCACCAAGGGGCAGGAAGGTACCCTTGGCACAAGGTTGCCCATCTCAGCCTGGGCAGTGTCTCCCCACCAGCTGTTGCCATGGCAGCCTGCTGTGCCGCAG
Organism: Petromus typicus; assembly: GCA_004026965.1. Taxonomy (NCBI): domain Eukaryota; kingdom Metazoa; phylum Chordata; class Mammalia; order Rodentia; family Petromuridae; genus Petromus; species Petromus typicus. Next base: position 1,788 of record PVIR01013963.1, on the reverse strand, counting down.
GGATCCAGAAGGCACAGACCCTGGTGGCCAGGGCAAGGAGGGTCTGTGCTGTGGCTGGAGCGATGTCATAGGCAGGGGCCTGCAGCTCAGGGCTGAGTCACTCAACAATCACCTCCAGAGATCCTCCAGCTCATTGTGGAAGCTGTTGAGGCACAGGGGGACTTTGTGCTTTGTAGGATAGCCTGCCCTTTTTCATCTCCTCCCAGGCCCTCTGGCCCCCAACAGAGGCCTAACTATGCTCAGCCCAGAGCTCTACTCCAGACTATGTGATAGTCATGTGGATGGTGTAGGGGGGCTGTCCGCAGAGTTGAACCAATGGCCCACATGGTCCCCCAGGCCCCTCCCAGATCAACAGTCCAGCCCCCTTACCAATAGCAAAATTTAAACTTGACAAATTCCCACAGCACCAGCAACCCAGCCCACCCGAATTCCAAACCTGTGCTGTAATCTCTCCACCCTTATAGGCTGTGTGTAGGAATCCGGTAAAAAACAAGCTCAGTTGCTCGCATAAACAATGCCAGCCTCTGCCTGCACCATCCGCTTAGGGTAACAGATCAAAGCACCAAGGGCAGAGCCATAAACATCAATCTCAACCCCCTACAAGCTTTATCCCACCATCTGAGCCCCACCCCATACAAAGGGAGCACAGAACGGGCTCCAAGGGCATCTTTGGAGTCCAGGGCGGCTTTCAGGACTAGGGCTGCTTGCTGAGAAAGCCGGCGTAGGTAAGAAGAGTGCAAGGAAAGGAGGCGAATCCATTTTGAAAGTAGTCAGTTTGGCTTCTTCCTGGAGTTCAACTTTCCCTTCTTCCTTCTTTGAAACTTATAAGGTGTGATCAAAAGTATGATAAATGTATTAAAAAAGTTTAAATTATTACAGTAAAAGACACATTGCCATCAATCCCCTTCAAAACATTCCCCCTCACTTTAAGGACACTCATCTCAACATTCTGGCCATTTTTTGAAGAAGTTCTGGAAGTCCTCTTTCACGTCGTTAGTGGGGCTGCAGTGGCAACCTCCACGTCTTGTACTATCACTCATGGCCATGTTTACTCGGGGGAAAAGCCGGAAGTCACCCGGTGCCGGAAGTCACCCGGTGCCGGATCTGGTGAAGAAGCTAGGACTCAGCGTCATACTTTTACGAGCCCGCTATCCCACTGGATGGCACCGGGCAGCAGCCTTCCCACTTCCCTTTTATCACACCTTGTAAAGACACTCATGAAAGACGACTTCCAGGACTGCTTCAGCAAAGAGGAAGACTGTAAGAAATGTTTTAAAAACTTTAAACATTGTCCATACATAGTCTGTTGGGAGATTGCCAGGCTAGTGAACAAGTTTGTAAGAGTCTAGATAAGCGGAAACTGGCCGCTGTTGTCCTGGGTAGTTTTATTCATGACGTCAGGATTTCCGAGGGGGTCTCTTCACCCGGATGCACAGAGAGGCGCCTACGGCATTTCACACTCACTTTATTCAACACAAACACACCCCACCCCTTACAGGGCCACCGGGGCAGCGCACGCCTTGGATTGCTGTATTGGCTACTCAGGCTCTTCAGAGAGACAAAGAGACCCAGGAGGACTTGGATCGGCCTGGATTTCAGCCCAGCTCTGCCATTTATCAGCTGTGGAAGACTTTATTTCCTCTCCTGGGACCTTATAGGATTTCTAGGAGCACGAAACTGACAATAATGATGATGGCAAATTCATGGGGAACTTAGTATAGACCAGTCAGAGCACTGATTCATAATTTTTTCTATTTAATCTACTCAGCTACACAAGAGCTAGGCACT
>PVIR01013962.1:0-39819 GCA_004026965.1 Petromus typicus | reverse complement strand
ATGAGATTTCAATCTTATTAAGATGGGATCCCAATTTTTGATTCTTTCTACTAGTTTCCATGCTGCTGAGGTTTTGTTCATAACGTCCTTCCCTATGCCAAAGTCTCCAAGACTCTTATCTAACGTATCTTCCAGCAAGTTTAGTGCTTCTGTGTTAATATTTAGGTAGCGTCCTTGTTCCTGGCGTGGGTCTAACTCTCTCATCTCCTGCTCCTCCTTCTCTCTTCCCAGTGGTTAACTCTGGACTGGGGCTTGGTTTCAACCTGGCCTCCCTCTGTCAGGTTACATTCCAAGAGATGTATGTTGGCTGTAGCCACTACAGTTCTTGTTTACACAAGCTGAAACAATGGTGAAGGGGAGAAAACTGGAAGAGATCTGATGAAAGATCTCCTTTCCACGTCTGTGAATTAGACATTCCCTCTGGGAAGACAGACTCACCAACTCCCAACATGTAAAGTGTGTTCCATTCCTGTCTCAGGTGATGACTCATTCAACGTTTCATCACTCATCAGCACATCTTTATGAGCACGTAGCCTCTGGCAGGCCCTGGGACAAGCACAGCAGATGCAAGTTTGAATAAGATAAGAGCTTGGCCCTAGAGCAATGGCACCCTTAGCTCATCATGTAAACTAAAATTTACAGGGCGGCTGGAGTAAAGTGGAGCAGAGAGCTGTGTCTGTTTCCAGGGTGGTGTGAGATGGGAGCGGCGAGCCTGGTCTGAGTCCGGCAGTGAGTGTAGGAAAGGTTTGACTTTGGCCATGTTCCACGTGGTCGGGGGACATGGCCAATTATGGGACAGGTGTGTTAAGGTGTGTTGGAAAGCACAGTTCTGTGGCAGGAACCCGTTGGTTTGCTTTGTGCCAGTGATGTTTGATATGGCCAGAGCAGAAGGCATAAGTGCAGGAGGTGTTTATGAAACCAGACGGGAGGCATAGGTACAAGAGGCCACATCTTGCCAGATTAGGTAGAATTTTTAAGACAAAAAGGGCTTTAAAGCAAGGGAGTAACCAGAGCAGATACATGTTTTGTTTAGACAACTGGTGGTCTGAATTGAAGAGATGAAGTCAGAGCTCTCCCAAGTAGCCAAGTATGAGCAAGAGGGGAGATGGGAAGAGAGAGGTGGAGGGTTTCATTTGTCAGGACCTGGTAATAAATCAGATATTGTGACCGAACGTGAGGGAGCGTTCAGAGGGATGTGTGCTGGGGTTTCTGAATCAGGTCACCAGGCAAGTAAGACACCCTCAGCCTAGAGAGTTTACAAATGAGAACATTTGGTTCAGTGGGTGCTAAAGATATTTTAGAAATGTTGAATTTGAGAGACCCATGGGGCAAAAAGGGATAAGTCTTCAGAATATCTATAAGATACAGATCAGAACAGAAATGTGAACAACAGATCTCTGCCTAAGGGTCCTCATTCTGTACATAGTATTTGTGTGTGTGTGTGTGTGTGTGTGTGTGTGTGTGTGTGTATATATATATACATACATACATAGATATATATACATACATATATATATATAATACATATTATATATAGTATGTAGCATGATATAATTATTATATATACTATATAATATAGTATATATATCATAATGTATTTTATATTATATATACTATATATATTATTGTACATGTATATGTGTATATATATAATATATATTTATTTGGATACTAGGGATCAAACTTGTGACCTTGTGCTTGCAAGGCAGACACCAGAACCATTAAGCTAAATCCCCCAACTTATTTGTAATATTTAAAATCAGATGTTTTTGTCCAGAGGGAGCATCAGGAGGCATTCAGTGCATATATAGGGAATTGTGCAGATGTTCGCACAGAGAGTGGATGTAGCGGACTGTATATTCTCCCAGGTTCAGCTAAAGATCAGTATGCATGGATCATTAGAGTACAATGTCTTTCACTCTTTGAGAAATATGCCCCAGAGTGGTGTAGGTGGGTCTGATGCAAACAGTCAAAACAACCCCTCCTTTGTTCGCCTCTAGTCTTGTCAGCTCCTTCCTGTCTGGTCTTCTGACCCTTCATGCCCTTCTGGCCTGTGTGATCAACTCTGCCAGGGAGTCACTGTTGAATTTATAATGTCTGCTAAGTGCCAGGCTGTACTCTAGGCACTGGGCATATAGCCAGGAATAAGGTGGATTGGGTTCTTTCTTCCTCTCTAAAGAGGATCAACATATGACATTAACATGGTCTAGATGTATTGTATCTCACTTAAGTCAGATACAATAAAGGAAGGTAAGAGGATGTGGCATCATGGGATACTGAGGGCCAGATGACATCAAAACATGGGGAGTGAAGCAGTGAGAGAGGAAAAGGAAGAGAAGAATTTCCTGGTGGTGGTGGTGTTGGTGGTGGTTGACAGAAAGCACAAAACCCAGGGAGTAAGTTCCTGCTTACATCTTTCAGGCTTTGAGAAATTCGAATCTAAGGCCATATATAGTGTGGCAGGCTATGGTGGGGAGTTTCCCTTTTACCAAGAGGATTAGAAGCTGTTGGTGGCTTAAATCTAGACTGTTCCACTAAAGTGTGTTTAGGGGGATCCTCTTAGAAGGTGGGAAGTGTATACTAATCTGGGGATTGAGCCTCTCACAAATCCATAGCTGAATGTGCTATTGGGACCCAGTTAGAGGAGGTGCTCACAGGCAGAGTGTGTCCTGGAGAGATGTATTTCTCTCCCTGGCCCCTCCCTTCGTTCTGCGTCTATGCCACCATCATGTGAGCAGCTCTCCTCCACCAGGTCCTTCCTTCATGCTGTTTTTGCATTGGAGCCCACTAACTACAGATGGAATTTCCTAAAACACACAAATGAGAAGAAACTTCTCTTTAAGTTGTAGGTGGCAGGGATGGTGTCCAAAACAGAAAATTGACTTGGATTAACACCGTTAAAGGGTGTTTTTTCAAAAGTTCTTTCAAGCCCTGGGAAGAAAAACCACTGTTGAGACCAGTTTGGAGCTCCATCACTAACAACTGTGTTATGACTTGTGATTTGTTGCCCTCCAAAAACCTCATGCTTTTTCATACAGTGTGAGATTGAGTCATGATTGGGTTAGGCTTGCAGGCGCTAGGATTAAGGGTACGAGTGCTACCCATTCTAACTAGTCCGAATAAGATAAAAGGGGCAGGAAAGGGCTGTTAAAGTCCCTTGTTGCTTTTGCCATCTTCTGCTGCCCTGAACTGTTGTCCTTCTGCCACCCTGCCTTGGATCCAGCTGATTATGGACTGAAACTGCTATAAACTGTAAGCCATTTAAACATTTCCCCCTTTAAATATGGGTGTCAGTTATTTAATCTCAGGAATAAGAGAAAACTAACACAAACCAGGAGGGAAATATGCTGTTTGTGCTATCTTTCTTGATCTGACTCTTCCTGTAATTTATTTTAAAATATTTTACTGTCTATTGATTTTCTTTGGCAAGAGGAATGGAAGGCTATCTGATACAGAATTAATAATGTTTCTTGGGGAGACTAGAATGTAGGATTCTGCAGGCAGAGACTTTGTAAAAATATGGTAGCAAGTTTGCAGCCTAGTGATTAAAACCTTGCTTTGCATGTCTGTGATCCCAGCGCTCTGGAAGACTGAGTCAGGAGAGTTCCAAGTTCATGCTCACCATGAGTAACTTAGTGATTGAGCTAGACTCTGTCTAAAAATTAAAAATAAAGGCCAGGTGGCCTTCAGCTGTAATTTCAGAATTTGGGAGGCCTCCTCACGAGGATCGTTGTAAATCTGAGGTCAGACTGAGTTACATAGTGAGTTCAAGGGCTGCTTGAACTCACTAACTTACATAGGGAGACCTTGTCTTATAAAACCAAAAACCAAAACAAAACAAAACAATATTTTATCTGATAACCCTGTCCCTGAAGGTGATCATTCCAGGGTTGATAATTGATTAGGGTAAACATGTTTTCAGCCAAGTTTTTCCCAACATTTGAGATTAGCGCCATTTTTTCAGAGAAGAGAGCAGCTACTTTCTGGTGATATCTCTTTAGACCTGCAAATATATTTGATGTTTCAAAAATCTCATTCTTCTGATCAAATGAGGCTACTTCTTTCCTTCTTTATCACTAGCTGGGTGCTGTGTTGTGATTCTTTTGAATCAGATTTCTCAGCTCTAACTATTTTGAGTACATTAAAGAAAGAGTGTTTTATAAAATTTTGAAGTATTCTCTAGGTATAAGGAATAACATTTCATTCTTGGTATTTCACTTTATTTCCATTTCTGTAAGAACTATGAAACATCTGTTGGTGTGCTTTAAAGTTACTGTAACCTTATGGATTTTCCAGAAAAATTATATATTCTTCAGAGGGAAAGATGTTTTGAGTCCCTTTCCCAGGCAGTCCAAGTTGATTCCCCTCTGGAAAGCCTCCCCTGGCCCCTTGGGAAAATTGGTGAACTTTGGACTTCAGATAAACAAAGCAATTCTTCCAAAATAATCTAGCTTCCTCGACCTACATGCTGAACAGCATGAAGTCTCTGAATGTGACTATTTTCTGTTGATCCCACAACCTTGAAGGCCACAAGTGACTGGTGATCTCATTTATCTTCACAGATGCACTAGAGCTGAGCACTCAATAGATCTATGTACCCACTAAAACACCTTCCTCAGGGGCCTGGGCCAGTGAACTGTAGTCAACCTCTGTCACTCCCAACCAGTATCTTCCATGAGTACTGAAGTCATGGTAGCACATACCCACAATCCCACCGCTTTGGGAGACTGAAGCAGGCAGATGGCATGTTTGAGCCCAGCCTGGGCAGCTTAACAATTTACTGAGATTCTGTGTGAAAATTTTAAAAAGTTTTAAAATGGGCTGGGGATATAGTTCAGTATGAGGCCCCTGGCTTCAATCTCAAAAAAATAAAAAAAAGAAAGAAAGAAAAGAAATTGAACCTATAGCCACTGGCAAGATTAATTGTACAAAATGTTCAAATTGCCGAAAAGTCTGATTAAGGATTAAAATTAATCAACAAAGAAAAGCATTAGAGGCATGTTGATATATTTGCTTATAAAAATTTGTATAGACTTAAAATCATACATCACACTGTGAAATAAAGTATCTTGTGTCCTAGTTTTTCATGTTGCATCATGATTGTTTCTCAGGCTGTTCTATAGTTTTCAAAATCATGTTAAAAATTTACTTCATTTCCTTCAGAGTAGTCCATCATGTAGACGAGCCATCATTTATTTTTTCAAACATTTTCTATATTCAGAACCATTTTAAGTCTAGCGGCTGCATTAGATAAGTACTATACAGAGGATATGGTCAAAGTTTAGATTTCTTTTTGCACTTCAAGGGTTTTTTTTTTTTTTTTTAACATTCTTGGGCAAAATGCAGGACTCCCCAGGTAATAGAAAGTCCTTGGACTTCTCCTTTGCTAATTAGCATTCTCAGGCTGTGTGTGTTTCTAAAGCCCTGAACTTGATGTTGAGTTGTACCTTTTCCTTCAGCAAGAGATCGCTGCCTACAGCACCTCTGGGCTTCATGCGCTTGTGGTTTGGCTGCTGCTGAAAATGTTGTACTTGTTAAAACTAAGAAAGTATGAATCTCATTAATACACTGAAACATAAAGGAATAGGCTAAATTTTTTTGTAGTTGTGTGATTTTCTTTAGGAGCATATTCCTGGCTTACTCAAAGGTCCCCTGCTGGGATTTCCTGACTCTCCTCTTATCATCTTCCAACTGCAATCTTTTTTGCCATCTCACCTTGGAAGAGGAGTCCCCTTGGGCAAGATCCCATTAAAAGTGATCCAGGTCTCCATCCCTGCTCAGGATGCTCTGTCTAATCTGTGGGGCTCAGACAATTTTGAAGAGAGGCTGCTCTGTTCAAGACTTTGTGTGGACATATGTTTTCATTTCTTTATCTGTAAACACCTAACCATGGAAAGGCTGGGGCTGAGCTGGAAGTGAGGGTTTTATGTTCCCACAAACAGCACACAGGGTTCTGGTTAATCCACACACCCGCCAACGCTTAGTATGGTGTCTTCTTAATTTTAGCTATTCTAATAGATGTGCAGTGGTATCGCACTGTGATTTTAATTTGCATTTCCCTAATGACTAATGATATGACAGCCTTCTCCTTACTCACAGTCAGAGTGCAGAACACTCAAGATGCAGAATTTTTGTGTGTTCTCCTTGGGCAGGGAGAGCACAGAAGGATCAGACCAAGGAATAGAGCAAGGAACTGCAGTCACGAAGACAATGGTAGGAGCTATGAGCACCTTCAAAGACCACACAAGGTAGTGCCCACCAGTTAAAGAGAAAGAGGATACAGTAGACAGCAGAGGGTACCCAAGGCCAGGACAAAAAGCCAACTACACTTTCCTGCTGTTCTGAGGATATTTGGAAGGAGAAGTGAAAGGACTGCATTGGAGGAAAACTTTCTGCTAGTCTGTACTTTGAATCAACTGCATATTTGCTCAACAGAGGCTGCTATAAAGCCAAAAGGGTTCACAACCCAAGCAGAGGACAAGAACAAGGATACGCTAAGTGAGAGTGAAGGGAAAGAAGAGGTGATTACACACAGAAGAGATTCCTTTGTTTGCTGGGTGGCTCCTGGGACCGGATGGGCTTCCTGAGCCAGTCAGCAGGGTTTAAAGCCAAGTGTGGGTGTGTGTGTGGGGGGGTGCTCTCACTGTTGATCAGTGCAGACTACATTTTCAAATATCTCTGATCTCCTTTTTTATATGTGTATTTAGGCTAACCTTTTCAGTCTGCATTTATACAGCTCTATTTTGGAATCCAAATCGAAGGCTTTTTGAATCTGGTATTTATTTTGTTGAATTTGAGCTATATTTAAGTCAGCTAAAAGCTTTTTATATTTTGACTTCTCACCAATACAAAACTATGAGAAAATTATAATTTTGGAGACAAAGAGTATTGTGTTGATAATCCTCCTGTCTGTGCCTCCTGAGTGTTGGGATTACAGGCATGAGCCACCATGTCCAGCATTGTTGTGTGTGGTGCTTGTTGCTGGTGGGTGTGAGTCACCATGCCTGACACTGTTGTATGTGGTTACTGGGGATCGAACCCAGTCCCTTGTGCTTGCAAGGCAGGCACTGGAACCACTGAGCTAAATCCACGATATTTGACTTCTTTACTTCTGGGTTGTGGAAGGTCAGTCAGCCTGTATTACCTTCCTTTTCATTAGTTTCTCTTTAAAATGCATTACCTATAGTGACCTAATGTGGATTAAAGCATCCAAAAATTATCATTGGTAGTGAGTGGTATGCTGGTCATCAGCAAACAACTGGTCTATAATTTGTGTGTTAATTCTTATGATGTCAATACCCACATCACTGCTGGCTTCAGGCTACATGGTGATACATAAAGTTGGGAATAGATGCATTCTGCTCTTGTGGGCTAATGTGCTGATAATAATCATAATTTGATTTTGTCCACTAAGGTATTGGAGTAATCTGTAAACATATACACCTTACTGGAATATCTTTTTCTAAATCACAATTAACATTTTTATTGAAATAGGAAAGAGACTTATAATTCAGTAGGATAACTCCCTTGGGTTATGGCCAGTTTGTTCCAGCCAATTGAAACATTGTTTTATCAGTCAGTTTTTAAATTGTTAAACTAAATCTGATCCGAGGATACTTTCATCCTTGTCTTTTCATAATGAGTTGCAGCCTAATCGTTGGTAACTAACCAAGATCCTTGGTTTGTTGTAGTAACAAAAAGAAGAGACTCAGCCAATCACGAAAGGCAAGCCTCAGTCTGTCACATGGAGTCAACCAATCAGATCACATTTAGGTCAAGCTATAGTCTGTCTCACTCTGTCCTTCACGTCTGTTTTCTGTTTGGAATGCTGCCTTCCAGGTTATGGAGCAGAGTTCTCTGAACTTTTGGCTCCAAAGATTGCCCATTTAGGGAATTATTCTTTGTTTAATGAAACTCTAATAAATTGAATTCATCTACTTTAAAAAATATAATTATAACATTATTTACTCAACAGTTGTCCATCTCAACTATGACACTATTTTGAAATTTTTTTGGATATCTTCTTGAATTTGAATCCTACTTTTTTCCAGGACATTCCCTAAGTTGGCAGTTTTCCTCACTGATCACTATTAGAAACTCCTGAGAAATTTGAAAATGCTCCTAAGGCTCATCTCAACCCTGACTGCACAATTTGTGGGGCACAGTACAAAAAGAAAATGTGGAATCCTTGTTCAAAAATTAAGAAATTCAAAATGGTGAAAGTCAAACATTAAACTAAGTGTGAGACCCTCCACAGCCTGGGCCTGGGACCTCTGTCTGGGCTGGAAATCCATAAAACAGATCCTTTTCCAGTCTTTCCTACTCACTTCCTACTTAGGAGAGGTGAAATATGGGAGTTTGTAGTTTGAAAATACTTCCTACAATAGCCAGAGTCATGAACCCAGTGAATCTCAGACTTATTGCTGCTGAATCACTTGGAGATTGTTAAAGAGATTTGATAAGCGATGTCTTCAGAGTTTCTATTTCAAAAAAGTCTGGTATAGTGCACGTCTTAGTCATTGTCTCATTCTTAGGATAAAATACTCAGCACCTACAACTTAAAGGAGGAGAGGGTTTTTTTTTCTACTCATGGCTTTTAAAGGATTCAGTCTAAGGTCAATTGGCTGTAATGAAGGAAAGGTGTGGTGGAAGGGACAGAAGAGGAAAGCACCTCACCTCATGGTGGCCAGGAAACAGTGAAGTGAAGGGAGGAACTTGGGAGGGTGATGCACCCTTCCAGGTAATGCTCCCAGCACCCTGCAACTTTCAATAAGACTTCAAGCTCTACAAGCACATTCAGCTAGAATTTATAGATATAATAATACACTGAGGGGTGTAGCACCCCCCCAACCAGACATTTTCCACATACATGAGAATTATGGGGGACATTTTAGATCTAAATCATAACAGGACCCTGGGCTTGGCATTTCTGATACAGCACGCAAGGACCTTGATATTGCTAGTCTGAGAATGACACTTTGAGGGCCACTGATCTAAAGAGTAAAACTCCAGGTTCCTACCTGGCATGTGTTTCCATGATCTGGCCCTTGAGTATCTCCAGATGATACTCGAAGAGACCTGAAGCCATGGGATCTCTGCAACACTCCCAGGTTCCAGTTCTCTTCTTTCCTCCGTCTAAGAACCACGCTTCCGTTGTCTTTGAGAACTTTTTCTCCCATTGCTGGTCTTCACCCCCAGCATTCCTTGCTGAATGGCACCTTATTGGATTCCCTGACAGCAGATGTGTGTTTTCTATCTCTTTCCTTGGAGCCCACTACACTATGACAATTCCGAGTAGCCCGTTAAGAGGACAAATTACTTATTCTATGTAAATACGTGGTTGTCCTTCATGATTCCTATTGCCTGATGGAATTTAAGAATGAAAACAAGAATTTGTAACTTCTCCAAGATGACTTAAAAGTACACGTTGATGGTCCCAAAGAAAACTGAGCTAGAGACAGTTAATTATTGTGGCTTCTTCCCTTGAATGGTTGAAAAAGCAATTCAGATTATATTCTCAACTGAATCAGCAGTCTGAGTTTTGGGCTCAGTGACCCCTCTTTACAAGGCATCTTCTGCCCTAGAGCAAAGCACAGTGGTAGCTTAGGAAAAAAAGTCCATCAGCTTTTGAGGTTGGTTTTTCTTCTTTACTGCGTATGATCAAATAGTCACTGAGTTAAGAAATGTGTGAAGGTGAGAACATATACCTATGCATCTTGTTGAAGAACAAATTGCCAAATATCCCAAATTTTTGGTCAATATTTTGTCCACTGGTCATTATTTTAGGATATGTGTGTATGTGTGTGTGTGTGTGTGTGTGTGTGTACATGTGCATGTGTGTGTGGGACTGTGGGTATGATGGTGTGTGTGTGTGGCATATTGAGGCTCTGTGTGTGTACGTGTGCATGTTTGTGTAGGGCTGTGGGTGTGATTGTGTGCGTGTGGCATATTGAGGCTGTGTGTGTGTGTGTGTGTGTGTGTGTGTATGTATGTGTGCATGTGAGAGGTGTGGGTTGGGATGGAGGTGGCAAGGAAAAGCGAGGTTGCTTGAGGTTTCTCCCTCAAGGGATCACACCCACCCACATAAAATCCAAATATAATAAATTCCGGAATGCAAGCACAGATTATCCATCTAGCTGCAGAGGTGGAAGGCTGCCTTCAGACATGGAAAATGACAGATAATTATCCAGTCTTTTGACAGCATGTCTGCTACCTAATAATTCAAACTACTGGTATGAAGGGGGAAAAAAAGCCAAGAATCTTGATGAAGTTGGAAAAGGAGCTTAATAATCTACCTCTACCTCCTGCCTGGAGTCTGCTCTCTATTTAAGTGGAGAAGGAGGGGGGGAAGTAGCCAAGCAGAGAATTCACGCACTTTACAAAGCTGCAGTTTCACTTGCATTTCACAGGTAGTAACTTTTTCTGCAAATATGAAGACAAAGGACAACTCCAAAGAAATATGTAACAGGAACCATCCCTTACCTTTGCAAAGTGCTTCAGAAGTTCAAAATGTTTGCATTTATTTCATTAGAACACTAACTTCACAACAAATCCAGGGTGAACACTGTGTCCCTATTTTATAGATTAGAACACAAGATAACCACTGGCATAGCGAACAGTAATCCATCTGGATGACTCTGTCTTCACATCCATTTTAAATTAAAATACAGTGCTACTTTTATATTCATGAGGGTAGGTTTTAATAAGGAGCACTTAGAAGTGCCTGAGAAGTTTTATTTGGAATACTCTGATTAGTATAGCTGATTTTACAAATCTTTTTTACCCAAAAAGGAGTTTTAAGGGAAAGCGTTACATAGATAGTTGTCTCAAAGTTTTACTTGATTTTACTTTCATTTCCTTATACCTTCTTTATTTATCACCTCCCTTTTCTACAAATGATCTCATCCAACAAACCTCAAATGATACGTAAATCACTACAGTATTGTCAGTATCAACCAGTTCTTGTTAAAAGGAGGAAGCTGGCCTAGAGGCCACAAATACATTATGATAGTCCTCTTTCATTAGATATTTGATTTAGGTCCCTAGAAAGAAATTCACCATGAGATTAGAGGATAGACATTGTATTTAAGTGGAGAAGGGGGGGGGAAGTATTTAGAGAATGTATTTCTCTAATTGTTAACACACACACACACACACACACACACAGAAACACACACATACACAGACAGACAGACAGACACACACACACACACAGAATTCTGAGTTACAGATTGAGTGTCTGTAACACAAGTTGTACAGTACAAGAAGACTAAAAATGTTTTCCTAGGTCCCAAGTGAGCATGGCTGAAGGGCAGTATGTGGTGATCTCAGACTCAGTGCCTTGTATTTTCTTTTGCAAAAAAATTAATTCATTATTCATGAAACTAGGAGTAATTTATCAAAATCCTTTAAAAACTATTTTGTTATTCAAGTCTTTTGTATTAAATATCATAACAATGCAAGTACTGTCCTCCTTATTTTTGGCTGAAATGAGTGTAAATAACAATAATTCCCCAATTGGGTTTCTCTCTCCTCCCAGTCAATGATGTTTTCTCTGGGGCAGATAGAAAGAGAAAACTTTTCGAAGTTCTTCTCCACATCGTTCTCTTCAACCAGGTTTCAATTAGCTTACACGGGTATTCTCATGCTTTGAGAAAAAGCCAAGACTTTTGGTAAAGTCATTAGAAATCACTGCAGGGGATGTAGCCCTATCCTGGGCAGGCAGCTGGGCTTCAAGAAAATCCTGCTCAGCCTCTCAGGACCCATCAGTTTTTGGAGGTGAAGCCAGCTAAGGAAGGGGTCATCCTTTTATCCTCTATTTTGCAGGACGGTGAGGACAGTCCTGAGCACCTCGGTGACACAGATGGCCCTGAAGAACTCACCCAACCCACACCGGACAGCAGTGACTGTCGGCACCAGTGAGGGTTTCCTCAGGACCAAGCAAAGCAGGGCCTCATCCTGATGATCTCACACCTGGTTACACACACTCAGCGTGCTGTGTCTTTTCTTTCCCTTGTTCTTGCTGTTCACTCATCTGAAATTCTGGTTTTTCACTGTTCCTTCCAATTACATCTTCAATTTCATCCAGCTAGCTTGCGATGCCTCTTCCAAGAAATTTTGGGGAACTAACCAATCTCTTTACGTGCTTATTTGGTAGGATTTTCCCAGAGATCAAGATGATGTATTGTAGTTGGAACCCAGCACAAAGGCCGGTCTGCCACAATCATCCTGTTACAGAACAGCCTTTAAGGGTACTAATTTTTCTTAGTCCCCAATTCTAGCTAGTCCTTCCGATATCAAATCCTGGCTTTTGTGGCTTCTGCCCTAAAAACCCACAAGCCACTGAGCCTCTTCCCATTTCCCAGACCCCCTTTACAAACTCCTTCCCTCTAGAATTTTCATGGTGTCCCCATCACCTCTTCTCCAAGAGAAAACCAACTCTTTTTGTGTCCGATGGCTCTTCAAAGAATCAGACACACTTAGCAAAGCTGCTACGTGTCTGGGAAAAATCCTCCAAGGGATTATTTTCCCTGGTGATTTCTTAAGAGGGTTTTTCTTCCTACATCTCATGCAGTAGAAGGTCAGGAGAAATATATCTTCCCTTCTGCTCCTGTCACTTTAATGTATCCCTTGTTAATCCTCTTCTCTCTGTAGTCATGCATTGGTCATTTGTCACCAATCCCCAGTCCTGCCCTCAAACAGGAGAATGAACAATGAATGGCCAGGCAGCAAGCCAGTATCCGGGTTCCTTGGCCAAGGAGGCCATATTGATCTTGGCCTTCACATCAGCCACCTGTGGCTTTGTCATCATCTTTTAAAATTTTTATTTTTTGGGTACATGTTAGATAAATGCAATGATCGCATTCATCACTGAGAATTTGTAGCGGTACATGGTGTATCTTGCTTCTTCATTCTCCCATTCCCTCCCCCTCCCTTCAAACCCTCTTCTCCTCTTTATTTACAAAAGCTTCGTTTCTAGTTTTTCCTGTAATTTTTTTCTTGTCTCTTTCTTCCTCCTCTCTTCTTGTCTCCCTTCCATTTGAACATTTTCTTCCCATTTCTCAATATTTCATACATTTCGATTCTCATTTACACTTTCAGTTTCTCACACCAGAGCAACAATATGATGTTTCTCTCTCTTTTTTTTTTTTGAGACAAGGTCTTGCTTTGTGGTTCAGGCTGGCCCTGAGCTCAGCCTCAAACTCACATCACAGCAATCCTCCTGCCTCTTCCTCCCAAGTGCTATGATTACAGGTGTGAGCCACCACACCCGGCACTGTGGTATGTGGTACTGGTTGCTGCTGGGCGTGAGTCTCCATGCCCAGTATTGTATGTGGTTACCGGGGATCAAACCCCAGCCCTTGCGCTTGCAAGACAGGCCCTGGAACCACTGAGCTAAATCCTCGGCCCAACAATATGATGTTTAAACACGTGTGTCTGATTTATTTCACTTAGGAGTGTGATCTTAAGGTGTATCTATTTAACTAGAGATGTCTCAGATTTAGCCTTCTATATGGCCAAGTACTACATTATCTAAACTCACCCCCCAAACTCCATATCTTCTTTATCCATTCATCCATTGACAGGCATTTGGGCTGTTTCTAAGCTTTAGTTGTTATAAACTGTTCTGTTATAAACATACATGAAGGTGTATATACTGCTATGACATGATGCTTTTACTTCTTTTGAGAAGATATCATGAGGGGAATAGATGTGTCAAATGGAAACTTTAGTTTTAGTTTTTTGAGGGTTCTTCATATTGATTTCCACAGGAATTATACCAGTTTACATTCCCACCAACAGTGAAGAGGACTGCATTCTCCCTACAGCCCCATCAGCATTTGTTATTGGTTAATTTCTGGATAATATCCATTCTTTCTGGAGTGACCCATATATATATAAATTCATATATATATATTTGGTAATTCATATATCTATATATATGAGTCTATTTCTTCTGTGTTCTTCATCTTATTAGAATATAGGTTCTTGAGGTAGATATTGATGATATTCTGGATTTCTTCAGGATCTGTTGTCATTTCACCCTTTTAATTCCTAGTTGAATCGATCTGACTGCTTTTTTTCTTTTTTTGGTAAGTTTGGCTAAGTTTTGCCAATTTTATTTAATTCTTCAAAGAGGCAACTCTTTGGTTCATTGATGGTTTTCATTGTTCTCTTAGTCTCTTGCATTAATTTCTCCTCTGATCTTTATAATTTTTTGCCTCATATGAGGTTTGGGCTTGACTTCTTTTGGTGGAAACTTGAGGTTCAACATTAGGTTGTTTATCTGAGTTAACTCTGTTTTTTTGACATGGAAATTCACCATTATAAATCCCTCATACAGGACTCCTATCATTGTGTATCATAAGTTTCTGTATGTTGCATTAGCATTATTGTTTAATTATAGAAAGTGTCTCAATTTCTTCCTTAATTTTGCCTGTGACCCATTAATTCGGGAGGGTGGTATTTAATTTCTGTGTTTCTGTGAATTCTTCCAAGCCATTCTTCTATGCAACTTTACTTTCTGAGGCACTAAGTTCCTGCACTACTTTTCCAGCCCTCACCACCATCCCCAAAGTTCTCTTCCTAATCATCTCTGCTATAAAGACTGACTAACAATAGATCTCTTTCTTTATTTTTTAAATTTTAGTATTAATTTCTGAGACAGGGTCTCACTTTCTCATTCAAGCTTGCACCAAACTCACTTTGTAGCCTCGGCTGGCCTTGAACTCACAGCAATCCTCTTGCCTCTGCCTCCCAAGTGCTGGGATTATAGGCATGGGCCACTATTCCAGGCACTGTGATATGCTGTACAGGGGGTCAAACTCAGCCTTGCACTTGCTAAGCAGGCGCTGGAACCACGGAGCTAAAGAATGGCCATGAGTCTCCTTCTTTGCAAAGAAAAAAGGAGTCAAGTTAAGGACTATGTCTATTTTCTACTCACCAGAAGTTTCTCAGTCCCCATTTGTCATTAGTCTGGTTTCTGTGGACAAAGTCAGTCCAAGATGACATCTCCCCCAAGAGTTCTCTTCTGCTCTATCAATTGTCCATGGTCTGCCACTGGTAAGCTTTCTCCTGTTCTTTTGCTCTGTGGCATGCTCAGACCAAACTGTCTTAAGCAACACAAAACAACTCTTCTCACCATTTCTCCTTCCATTATTACTGCCTGAACTCACAATCACATAACCATGACTAAAACTTACTGTCCAAACTCACAGTTTAATTGAAGATGCTCCTGTCATAGTCAGCTTCCAACTGCTAAATTCAGAGAAATATGTTAATTCTTTTCATCTAGCTCAGTATCTCTGTACTAATTTTTTCTGTTGGTCAATTTCTTCCTAAGACCCTTCCTTCCTGTTTTACTGGCTACATCATTGCACTGTACTGACTCTTACTTAGCTAGACTTTCCTTCTGTCTTAGTTTGTCTTTTTCCTGCCACACTCTGAAATAGTTTTTGGAAAGGTTCGGTGTGAAATCAAACTACTTGATTTAGGAAGTGATGTCAGGAAACACAAGAAAAGAAAAGAAGAAGGGGAGAGAGTTAATAGGGTGTATGATTGGGCAGGTTAGTAGGGTAAGGAACAGGGGTCCCTCCCTAAGGGATGATGAACCCTGTAGAAGACTGAATGCAGAACTGACTGAATGGGAAGTTAGATCACCTGTTCACCTAAGTTCAAATCTGTAATTTCCCAGCTCCTTAGGCTGCCCTTGTGCTTCCCAGGTGAGTCCTATGAGTACCAGACAAAGTCTCAGGTAATAACAAGGAGGGATTGGGCAGCTGCCAGCCCTCCTCTGCAGCCCCTATGGAGACAAACTACGCATGTGTGGGCAGAGGAAGAGGTGGCCGTCAATACTTCCATCATTCTCGATGTGCTAGTTTTTCATCTTCCTTTCCTTTAGTGTCACTTATGCCAGTGTTCTGTCCTTGATTTCTCTGGTTCCCTCCATTCATCTCCCAGCAGTGCTTATTCACTTTCATCCCTTCGATTATCTGGGTTCTGAAAAGTGTCTTTCACTTTTCTTGTGGTCATGGTCCTCTCCACCTACAGAACCTTATGTCCATAGGCCACTCCTCCCCACTCTGTGATTTTTTTCTTGGAGCGGGGCATAACTTGGTATACCCTATCATGAAAACTGAGGGAGAAGCCACCTCTGAAGCTATAGCCTCCGTTAGCATCAGTGTCAACTGCTGGATTTGCATCAGGCCCAACTCCCTTCAGTCTGGCCCTTTCGTTTTCCACATACACTAGGTTAAGTCTTATCAGAAATGTTCCCCTGTGGTCTCCTTCCTGTGGTTTTACTCATCCCCAATCACGTATGGAAATATGCTTCAGAGTAGACTCCTGGTACAAACCAGCATATCTTGTGTATGGAACACTCTGCAACATAAAGATTATCTTCAGTTCTCTTTTCCTCTCTTCCCCTCCTTCATTCCTCCATCAATCAAGGCAAGGCCCTGTGTCATTTAGCAGTTAGTGAGGTTCTGATCAGACATAGTAGATTCCTCTGTTCTGTTACAGTCATGTGATCTGATGGCAAATCAGGAGGCATTTTGTATTTTTTACTTATTTATTTATTTTGGTTCTGAGGATTGAACCCAGAGCTTTGTACTTAACTACATCCCTGGCCCAATTTAAAAAAATATATTTTGAGACAGAAGTTTGCTAAGTTGTCCAACATGGCCGTGACTTTGTGATCCTACTGCCTCTGTCTCCTGGAGTTCTGGGATTCCAGGCATGTGCCTTGATGCTTGGAGAAAGAAGTACATTTATGGAATGCACTTGAATATGCTGAATTACAGAACAATTTTATAAGTACTTATGATACTTTGAAGATTGTTTATATTCATCTTGATTTCAGAAGGAATTTGATAAAATTATGAAATTATTCCTTTTGTAGAATAATAAATCAATATTTAAAATAAAAAGAGAGACAGAAAGTCTCATGCTGTATTTGCCAAGATTTAAGTAAAATGAATAACACCAGTGTTTCTGGAAAGAGCCTGGTTCTGCTCCCACCCCATGGATTACCAGGGCATGTTTCCTATCTTAATAGCCAGCTTAACATTTATAAAATGGAATGGAAAACAGACAAAACTCATAAATCCAGGTGAGCCAAATGAATCCTCAGGAGAGAGCATGCTCCACTTGTAAATATTTCTCATTTAAATCTTATAACCTGGAAAAGCTGAACCCCACAATCATTAAAATGACATTTCCTGTATTTTTTATCATTTTAGTAGGAATGTCAGTAATTGCCCATATTAAAGGTCTCTAGGGGAGGGGATTAGTAGGAGGACAGACAGATCCTAATATTCAGGAAACATAAATCCCACATGTAGCTTTCTATCCTTGGATTTTCTAAAAAGAATGCTTTTTAGAAAACCTAAAGTTTTCTATTTAATTTATTTTGGGAAATCTGCTAATTTATCACTGCCTTTATTGAAAACAATAAAAGATAATGTTAGAGTAGAGCATCTAATTTCTCATTCTAAAAAATACTCCAAATATCTTGGATTATTGAACAGTTTTTACTCTACATATAGCAACTAAATGTTGTTATTATTAAGTATTAGGTTTTCAGTAAATGTCTGTCCACTGAATAATTTTTTCAGTATTAAAATTTCCCAGGTACTCCTCTGATTATATTGATTTCTTGCTCAAAAATCTTCCATGGTTCCCTGTTATCAGTGGATCACACTGTCCAAGATGGTAGCCCCAAGTCTTGTGTGTGCTGACTCAGCACTTGAAATGCGACATAGCTATTTCAAGCACTTCATTGAGAAGTGCTGTAAATGTAAAACACACCACATATAGCATAAGTGAGAGAATCTAAAATATTTCACGAAGAGTTGTATTATTTGCTGAGAAATATTTTAGATACATCTACTAAGATACAATTTATCTTATTTGTTCCTTTTGTTTTAACATTGGCTACTAGTTATTTTAAAACTACTCTTGGGATTTTCTTTTTTGCTTCACAGAATTTTTTCCTTAGACAGCATTAGTGTGGAGACAAAGCTCCTCCCCATATATATTTGGCCTTTGAACCTTGTATTCTTTCTTGCCGTTATTTTATTGCTCCTTTCACTTAGACAGCCCACCCTTTTAAGGTCAAATTAAAATCTTCCCTTCTCTATGAAGTCTATCTGATTTCCTTAGGCAGAAGCACACTCCTTGAGTCCCAATTTGCAATTTAGTATGGCATCAATTGACTTTCTGTATTATTGGTATTTGTCCTTTTGTATTATTTCCCCACTAGCCTGTTAGTCTTTGAAGGAAAGAATATTTTTGGTTCTGACTTAAACACCTTAAACTGGAACAGAATATCAGTATACCAGTCAGAAAGCATATGTTATTTTAACAGGAGATATTTAATATAGGGGACTAGTTAATTCAGGGTAGTAGGCCTGAGATGTGAAAAGAAAGCACTGATGTATGGTGCAGATAGTTACTGCATGAAGCATTCACTTCCCTTAGGGCAGCGGCGGAGACCCCAAGGAAGTAGTGGAATTATCAGGAGCTGGAAGCTGGCGAAAGTGCCTGTAGGAGGTGGGACTCATACTCTGGAGAATGGTCCTTCCAGTGGATTTGGAGGAGTTCCTGGAGCTGAAGTCCAGCCCTACTGGTATCTGTACACTGAGATAATGTGAGAAGACCAGTTCTGGGAGTGCAATGAAGACAAAGTAACCATGGAAACTTGAATCATCTGCTCCTGGATCTAGCTGATTCTTCCAAGATGAAGATCCATTTCATGGCTGCAGTGACACTCAGAGGAAGATAGACCACAGAAGGCACAATATCTTTCTCCCTCCTGTCTCCTCTCATATCATCTAGGGCTCTACATTAATGGACTTCAACAGATGCTCACTGATGCTGGAGAACTGTGGATTTCCACTTCAACAGATGCTCACTGATGCTGGAGAAATGTGGATTTCCAGCCTGCAGTGGGAGGCGTGGTGTGGACCTCAATGGTCTTCATATTCCTACCCTGTGTAATTCTTTTTCCTGAGTGTGTGCTCGTCCCAGAGATATACTAAATATGGAAAAAAATTATCTGACATCATTTCTGAGTTTAGGTTATTAAATGTTGTGGGTTTCATCCTTCAGCCACATTATCTTTGTGGTTTCATGCTTTGAGGAGGGAAGCTACATGGGGAAGAAACCTACATTTCACAGTAAGGACCTGAAACTGTGCAACTGAACAATAACCTTTGAAGAATCTCTTACAGACGGCTCTCCAAGTGGATGAATTCCAGGTCCTTCTTGCCTTAGGCAAAGAATTGAGTGAGATAAGCCAATAAACAATGCCAAAAGTTTATTTAAAAAATGAGGAGTGTCCAGGGATTTAGCTTAGCGGTTCCAGTGCCTGCCTTGCAGGCTCAAGGCCCTTAGTTCAATTCCCCGTAACCAGATACAACAATGCTGGATGTGGTGACTCACGCTCATCAACAATCAGGACCACACACCACAGTGCCAGGTGTGGTGGGTCATGCCTGTAATCCCAGCACTCGGGAGGCAGAGGCAGGAGGATTTCTGTAAGTTCAAGGCTTGCTTGAGTTACAAAGTGAACTCAGGACCAGCCTGAACTACAAAGTGAGACTCTGTCTCAAAAAAAGAGAGAAATTTTAAAACTTTTTTTTGTGTTAATGGATGTATGTTCATATAAATCTTTCAAATATACAGCTTAATTTTATACATTTTGTTTTTTAATCAATACTGGGCAATTCCTTTAGTATTGCTTTACTTTCTTTTTTTCTGATAAATTCAAGGGAATTAAATATCACATAGACATAAAAACAGCATGTGATCTGGCCATCTCTACATTCATCCATCCATCTAAGAAGAATGTTTATTAAGTTTTAACAAATTTTTCTGCATGTTAGGCATTTGGTGATTTGTCACTTATCTTTTAAATTTTTCTAGATTGCTTGAAATATATGTAAAAAATCTGCAGAATTTTTACAAAGATGATGAGATTAGCAAAAAATAAAGAAAACAAACGTAATCACAACACAGCCTTAGGTTAACCATCTGCAATTAAAACCAGCTAAGTGAATTGAGCCAAGGTCATACAGTTTGGAGGCAGATTTGAAGGCAGCCATGGGTTGTCTTTGAATGAATATCTGAACTCCGGGGCTACATTATGTACCTTGATGTCCTGTCCATAAATCTTACACATAGAAGCTCAGAGCCTTCACACACACACACAAACACACACACACACACACACACACACACACACACACACACACACACACACACTTCATCTAAGATAGCAGCTCTGTAGACCAGTTCCGTGATTCTATGGTTCATCCATGTGACTGCAGCCATTTGCTTTTACCTCGGGGTCGGTCCTCTGAACACTCCATAAACATTTAGAGCTATTGCCAAACACGTGTGCATCCACGAATTCACTGTCTGAGCACTTCCTCCGTTCCATCATGCAGGAAACATGACACTGGGAGCCTGCAGCACAACCCTACTAATGAGTGATGTAATGGAAGCAGGGCCCACCTGATGGCCCACTAGCTTTCACTGTCGACTCGAGTAAGCCACTCTCTTCCCTCATTCATCGCGGATGTCTCAACCCTTGAACGTGAAATCAGATTTTCCTTGTGTAGACCCAACCTCTCAAGTTTCCTGCTGGCAGAGGGAAGACCCTAATTAGTTCATGCATGCCAGCTAATTAGATAAGAAAAGATTTTGCTACGAATCTCATGCAGCCCTTAACCTGGATTATAGTTAAATCAGAAGCCGTGTATGCGCGTTCTTCCTCTATTGACAAAACGATAATTAGGTCGAGAAAAAACATGTTGATATTTTTTTTTCCATAATTCAAATCAACCTCAGAGAGAAACCATGCTTACTGCAGCTCATTCTGGCTTATTCTTCGTATTTTCGACCATGGGATTTGTCTTTTACCAGGACTTTCTCTTTTGATTTTTACTGCTTGAAAGCTTCTCTCAGCAAATAACCTGTTAAGCGTATTCATTAAGGGAAATAAACTGTGATTTCTCATAATGGTATTTTTATTTCAAGAAGAGCTAAGTCCTTGAGTCAAATGGATACATTTCCAATGATGTCTCTACATTTAGTTTCTAAGTAATCCCTTGTGAATTTTCCATGTTTCCATATTATGTTTTTATATAAAAGTTAAAGAGGACATCGTGGTTGCTATTATAATTCTGGAAACACTTGGAGAAATGTTTCTGTAGTATCTCTCAGATGTCTTCATATAATACACATTTAGTTAATTTTGTCTCTGTCCTTATTAAGAATCAGCAAGTCGCAGGTAACTCACAGCTGCCTAAATAAACACAGACCACCAGTTCTAGAAGTACTTTCAGTGGTTGAGTGATTGGATCCCCTTATCTTAGAAATGTAGAAATTGACATCCAGTTAAACAAGCCAGACAGCTAGTTGGAACCCAATAGTGATGAGTGAAGCAATGTGATTATTGAGTTCTTATGCTGATCAGAGACCACTCTGGCCCCGCTTATGTCCAAGCACAGGGGCACTCAGTGACTCAAATCATTATCAGTTCTATTGACAACAACTACCATGCCCTGCACACTCCCAAACTTCTTCCTTGGGTCGCTGTTATTCTTACTCAAACCTTGCTCTTAGCTCAGCCCCGTTTCACTGATGTCCGCTTCCCTTTCCCCTCGTAACCCTATAAAAGAACCCATAGCCTGTAGGAGAGGTTCCAGCCTGGTCTCAGGATCAGGCAAATCCATCTCAGGTTTGTTTTGAAATAAAAGCATCCTGTCCAGTTCTACCTTTCTTTTCTTCTCCCTTTCCTAACATTATGGTAGCCCTCTATGGGGAAGGAGATTGAAGGGACTATGTTAGTATCCCCCACCTCTTCCATTTGTAAGCTTCCCTTCTTTCTCTCTCTCTCTCTGCCTCTCTGTCTCTCTGTCTCTCTGTCTCTCTCTCTCTCCCTTTTCCCTTCCTCTTCCTTATAATCTCCATGTGTTCACTTGCTATTTTCTGCTAACCTTCCACACAATACTGGATACTTCATTATCCAGCCCAAGACAGGTAAGAGGAGTCGTTGCCTTCCCCATGTGCCCAGAAATTGTAGGTTTTTCATCCTGGACCTGGGAAGGTGGTGGGTTCCACAAGGCCAGGCTCTGTACTAAACTGTCACAGAAACTGCAGCAGGGACACCTGCCCAGTCTCTCAGTAAGAGTCATAGGGAGAGCTCTGGGTCCCTAGTCCTGCTTGAGAGATGGCCTAACACAAGGCTACAGACACCAAGATGCTCTCTTATCAGTTACTATGGACTTCTGGAGAAATTGGGCAGCATTACAGAAATACTTTGTGTTGCATTCTAAAATATCTTTTGGCCTTCAGTTTAAAAGGAGACATTTGACCTAAATATCTTATATTTTATTCAGCCGGTGGCCTAAATTTGTATTCAACTTCTAAGGCAACTATGATTGGTAAGGGAATAACATATTGTGCAGTTCAAGGTGCTTCATGTCCAGATAAGATAGCTGATCTCCTAGACATTCGACACTGAGTTTCAAAGACCAGAGTTAAAAAGATAACCAGGAAGTATTTTGGCTCTAGTCTTCCCAAGTCAACAAGGACCCAGGGCATTAGATATTTTTTCCAGAATCCTACAACTTTGTTGAGTCCTCCAGCCTCCTGAACAGGGAAATTGTTGGACCCCAGAGGATAGGATTGAACCAATAAACAGTATGCTAAAACAAAAACAAAAACAAAAACAAAAACAAAACAAAACAAAAATCTCACAGGTCACCAGAGAAGGAAATTTCTCCTATGCTTCACAGGCACAAAATGGTCAAGCAATATTGTGACCCATCCTAGAAACTGACCCTGATAGAGGGACTGCATGTAGTTCCAAAAGAAATACCTGAGGAGCCTTAACTGACCTTGATAAATAGCAAGAGATTAATTTTGATTAACACAAGTTTCCCTTTCACTTAGCCTTGAACACCTACCAGAAAATTATAACCAAAGAGAAATGAAGGCAATAGTAATGTATATAAAGAGAGGAGCTTCTTTCCCTGACCCCCTCCAAAGGTTTCTAGCTACACCTGTAGACAAGTCTAGAAGTCAGGCTGGTTGTGATTGTTATTCCAATCCCCTAAAAGCAGTGTCTCAGTGTGACTCTTTCCCCAATCTGTCTTCTCATTTTGATGTTCACACTTTGGTTATACGAACTTTATCATCTTGGTGAAGATTGTTTATTCTCGCCTAAGTACTTCTGAACTCCCAATGATCATGGAGATGGAACCAACAGTAAGAGGATCTTAGATTTATTGTTCTACACAGAGTCTGCCCAAGGGACACACATGCTATGCTTCATATGACATGTACTTTTATCGCAGATAATCATACTACAATACTGTAGCTACCGCAGATACTGTAGCTGTGATACAGTACTACCGCAGATACTGTAGCTGCTGCTGTGTAGGAGATAAACACAGGTGGTTAAGGCAGCCTATCAAGTATCCCAGGATGCCCTAAAGAGTTCATGAGGTTCCTGAACGTCAACTCTCGCATCTTGAATTCTACCTTTTTTAGTTGCTATTCTCCTATTTTTTACTCTCCTGTTTATTGCTGTGTTTCATCAACCTATTTCAAAGCTTTTCATCAATAGAATTGTGACTGCTTCACAGGAAGTTGTCAAAGACCATGTCGATAAGACCCTCTTTCTTTGGTCCAGAAGAAATCCTGATCACCACCAGCTCCTTTTGGTAGGAAGTAGGTAAGGAAGCAGTGTGCCGCCTGCTTTCTCTATCTAACTGTAGAATCTGGAATGAAGGAATATGACCACCGAATTCTAGGTTGATCAGAGACCACTCTAAACGCCCTCAGTACATCTGCTCTCAATGACTCATCATTACCAGTGTGCTATTGATAGCAGCCATGACTCCTTGCACACTCCCAAGCCTCATTTTTGGACAACCATTACCTTTTGTGTTTTCTCAAGATTGCCTCTTGGCAGGTAGTCACCATCTTTTATTGAACTTCTCCCATCACCCTGAGCCCCCAAAAGACTCTATATCCTATTCAAGAAGATCAAATCTGGTCTCAGTGCCTGAGAAATTCCTCTGTGGTTTGTTCTGAGATAAATGTGTCCCATTGAGCTTGTACTTTTGGTTTTTTTTTTTTTTCTTCAGAATGATGATGACCCAGATTCTCCATTGAAGAACCAAAATAAGACAGTGGATCACATCAGTCTCCTTGCTGGATAGAGACAAGAAGTCCCATGTTTCCTTGGGCTGTTGAGGTATTTATCAGAGCATCAAAGTAGAGGTGCTGCATTCTGGAGGCAAACTTGATTCCTTCAACAGTTCAAAAGGTTTTTATGTCTTCTGTAGAAGTCTGACCCTTGGTGATAACAATGTAATACTGGAAACAACAGCAGCATATCTTCAAGGCATTTCTTTACATTGGGTTCCACTTAGTGTTGAGTGCTATTTGCGTTGTCTGAGTAGTGATTACAGATTCCCAGTTTCTTTCCCTCAGGCATGTACAAAGGAGGTGGCAGGAAAGCAAAGCTGATTTCAGGTCAGTCTGATTTAAGGGAAATGCTGGAGACTTCTAGAAAGTACAATAACTTACCTTTCCTGCAAGATATTTCTTTACTGGTTTCAAATTTTGGTGGCTAACAGTCAAGCATGGTGGGCCATGTCTGTAATTCCAGCACTTGGGAGGTTAAGGCAAGAGAGTCATGAGTAGATG
The DNA here is from genome assembly GCA_004026965.1 of Petromus typicus. Classification (NCBI taxonomy): domain Eukaryota; kingdom Metazoa; phylum Chordata; class Mammalia; order Rodentia; family Petromuridae; genus Petromus; species Petromus typicus. Next base: position 15,093 of record PVIR01013962.1, on the reverse strand, counting down.
GCAGCCTAGGATATAGCAAGATCCTACCTAAAAAACTAAATAAAAGCAAAATTGGTGGCTACTGAAAGAACAGAGAAAGATAAAATTTTTCATACATCTTTTATTTAAATAGATCTTTACCATTTAGGAAGTTGAAGACAGACTGTCTTTGTTGTAATATGAAATAAATATACATACTGAATGTATTAAGATGCATTCTTTATTCCAGACTGGTACTTTCTGGTACCATCCACTCTCTGAATACATTTACTTCTTAAAACTCTACTGTAGGAATAAACTTGGGGCTGGTTTACATAGTACTAATTTCTGTGCTAGATAGCCATTTCTATGTTATTTAGAATAACGCTTTCTGTAATTGGGATCTGGTTGTAAGTGGAAATATATGGACATCTTTGATCTCTGTTTTTCAAAATACATACTTTATAAAAGCAGCTTTTTTTGAAAAAGCCTATTTTGGAATTTCTGGAAAAAAAAACCCAAAGCTTGAGTGTCCTCCATCCATGTTAAGTCATCATAATTCTGTATTAATAATTATTTGAGGAATATGTAAAAATTTTAAAAGTTAATATTATTAGAATCAGAATAAAAGGAGCTAATATTGCAATTAGGAAATCAATCCGCTGTACAAATTGCATTTCCAACTTAACTTTTGGCTTTGAAATTTGGTGAAAGTCTTCATCTGTTAAAAGTGAATGATATGGGATCCCACGAACCCTGGGAGTTTCTCGGCAGGGAGAAATTTGTTAGCAGAAATGATTTGCAAAACATTCTCTCTTCCACTGGAAGAACAGAGAATGGACACAGAGAGGGAGTAGGTCACAGAGACTGAGTTCTGGAATTCATTTCCTTTAAAAATAGGTCAATTCTGTCTTTCCTAGGCAGCCTCATGGGCAAAGACCCTATCTTCTTCACTCTCTTAAATACAAATTGACCCTGGCAGTGAAATAACTTCCAACTTTTGCAACTCCCTCTGGGGAAGAGCTTTAAATACATTTTACCCTCTGTTGCTGTGGAACGCTCAATCTCAAGGTTATAACCTTCTTGATGCTCCAAGGCTCACACACCCGGAGGCCAAAAGACCTAAGAAAGTCAGCTCTCTGACTTGTGTTTCCTTAACTCTAAAGGTTGAAAGCAAACTTTTCCTTGTGTCCTCCACTGTCTTCACTTTTTCTGGGCCTTGTGTTTTCCCTGAGGTTGACAGCCAGGCAGTGCTGACCTTGGGAATCCATGGGAAAGAGATTTTTCCTAATTACTCTGCACTATGAAGTCATGACACTCAGAAGGCATGAACTAAATAGATTTGGGCATCTTTGGTTTTGAAAACATTTCCATCCCCTTCTCTGTGTAGAAAATAAACTCACTTAAATAGCTGTCCCTTCATTGTTGAGAATGATGCAGATGGAGACGCAAAAGAAATAATTAGTACTGATGCTGATGAAGGCATGTGCTAAGACCCTCAGAAAGAAGACTGCTTTGATGGAAACTGTTGCTTAAGAAAAGCAAATTGTCCTCTTGCAACAAAAATTTTCCTCACCCCATGGTCTGCAGTTGTGGTTCTAAGACATGGTATGTTGAAATGTGATTATTTACAGAATCAAAGGACACATGTCAAATTCAGATTGGCCAAAGACTCTTCTCCTTATGTTTTTAAACCAGATCAAAGAGTTTTTAAAAAATTTAAAACAATGACTGTAATGCTTAGTTTGTGTCCAGACACCAGCAGCCAGCCTTCTGGGAAAGAAGAGAGAAATAGTCTTTAAACCCTATAGTCTGTTTCTCAGACTTTCTAGTGAAGAAAGGCTCGTATGGTAGATTCTGGTAGTCTAGTATCAAACTGCTTGAGGGGACTCTGGGGGCGCATCCAAGGGGACTCATGTGTGACTTGGACAATTTTCGGTTCCTCCATGTACCCCTTTCCTTTGACTGACGTGGGTTGATGTATAGAGGGCAATATTCACAGATATAAAAGCTAACAAACATCACAAAAGAAGTTTATTTAATATGATATCACCATTTGGTGGCATCCAAAGAGATTATAGTACCTTTATGCACTGATAAAATTCAAAGTAATAGCCTTTCCTTAACCATCTTACATGTGAATATGGGATATGATAGAAATATAGCTTGAATGCTTACAATGAAAAATTATAGAGAAATACACATTGTTGTGAGTCTTCCTAGAAATAACTCCCCTTCCCCTGTTCCCATCACACTTATCTAATCATTCTTGCCTCTTTGTGAAGCACTACTGGAAGTCTTATTTTTTGAGGGTCTTTAGTTGTCCTGATGGAGCTGCCTTGATGCACAGAACCGATTCAAAAATCTCCCCCTTTCAGGATTATTTTTACTTCGGGGAAGAGCCAAATGTTACACAGTGCCAGATAGAGTGAATAAGCTGGATGAGAACACATTGCAATACTGCTTTGCCATCGGATGGCACTGAGCAGCAACATTCACTGTAGTTCTGGAGCCCCTCTCATAAAGACTCTCACTAACGTGGAGTTCCAGAACTGTTTCAGAAAGTAGTAAGAGTGATGGGGGCAGTGTGTCTGAAATGAAGGGGCATGTTCTGAGAGGGATTCAAAGCAGAGAGTCTTACTGTAATTTTTAGAAAAATATTTACATATTCACTATATATTTTGATCACTGGTATATTCTGTCCAGGAAGCACCAAAAATAGAATGAATAAAAAGGAAAACATAGACAAACCTATAAAATTGGTTTGGTAATGTGACAAATGTGAGTGATTAGTGCACTTTAGTGAAAGCAATGGTAAAGCCCTAATCCTTCATGGATATCGAGGTTGGGGGGATAGATTTATCTCTCCTGTATTTCTAGGGGACATTGGCTGATGTGACAAGCATGTCCATAGGCACAGGGAATTTTTATAAACTCCTGAGAATATCTAGGTTAGATGTCACTAGACCCTTGTGCTGTCACCACCAACCATTAATCATCAATAATAACATAGATAAGATGCCACCAGTTATATTTACTAGACATGGCAACAGGAGTCCAATTTATTTCTGAAATTAGCATAGGTTTTCTTGACCCTCAAAATGGCCAGTATTCAGGGATTATCGCTAATGCCTTGCCCCAAGCTAATCTATCTTGTAAAGTATAGACAAGTGGAACAGGATTTCTCCTAAACGTATTAGCCTATGGATCTGTCACAGAAACCACAATGTCCCTCCATGAGAAAAATTGTGCTTTCCTTGTTAAAACTTTTTCAATCTTTAGAAAGATTCTTCATCAAAATTAAGCAGGAAATTAAGTAGTGGAAGGTTTGCTCCCGTGGCAATGGAGTAACAATAAGTGAAAGACACTTGAGGAAGGTGGATTGTTTATAGTTACAATATTTTCTGTTGCATAAAACGTCTCTTGGCATAAACACAACCCAGGACAACCCTTGACATAAACACAGCCCATTCTCTTCTCACCCCAAAAACCTTCCTGCTCCAGCCCAGACATACTATGAAAGCAACATAAATTGCACATTGCAGAGGAAGCCAAGTGGTTAGTTTTGTTTTCTTCCGGAAGCTGCCCTCTCAGCCCTGCATCTCCTGGATTTTTATTTTTGGCTGCTGATTTCTATCACTCCTCTGTTGACCCACCTACCTCTTTCCCCTCAGCTAGTAGATCTGTAACTACAGCTCCAAGGAAATGTATAGCTTTGGAAAAGCAAGCACTCTATTTTGAGTTCTTTGCTTCTGCCTCAGAATAGATGCCTTTCCAAATTCAGAAATGGATGGTCTACTTTTGAACGTGATTAGAATAAAAGGAGAGTTGGTGACGTGCTAGGAGAGAATTGCAGAACCAAGTTAGTTAACGGTGTGTAAAACGCAAGGGGTCTAATTGTCATGGGTTTAACTGGGGGCATTTTAGGCAGTGGAGGCATTTTAAAACAGATAATAAAGTGCAAAAAGAAAATATCTAATATTATATTAAGACACTCCACAATAGTGATGAACACTAACTACGTCTTCCGAGATTATCTCCTCCTATGTGGTTGTCCATGAGGAGGAAGAAAGATCTCTTCCTTGAGCCTCACTTTTTTATAGCACAGTCAGTGAGCTTTGCTCATGTTCTTTATTTCTTTGCTTCTCTCATTTTATTAGTTGAATGTTTTCCACTTTGGGGAAATATAACATTTATATAAAATTCTCCTTTTCTTTACTCTCCATATCTATTTTAGTCTCAGCTCTTTTAGTGAATTTTTAAAAATTGAAATCTTTATTGGTACATTACATATACATATCATGATTTCACTCCACATGAGAATTTGTACCAGTGTAAGACACAGCAATTCTCATTTTTTTTCCATAGCTCTACCCACCCTACCACCCCCTGTATATATAAACTTTGTTTCCTTTCTTTTCTGTTATAATCTCATTATTTTTCCCCTTTACCCTATTTTACTTTGAGTATTTTCTATTTCACAATATATATCATACAATTCTAGAACTCATTTACATCTTTATTTTCTCACACCAGAGAAAAGATACGATATGTATCTATCTGTGACCTATTTATTTCACTTATGAGGATATCCTCAAGGTATGTCCATTTAAGTATAAATGATTCAAACTTATCATTTTTTATGGCAGAGTAATACTCCATTCTGTAGAAGAACCACAGCTTTTTTATCCAGTCTCCAGTTGATGGACAGAATATGCTCTGTCCTCATTGTCACAACTTTTCCCAATGTCTCCAGTCACCTCATGACTGGGAAAACTCATCTTTTAGTACATGTGACAGGAAGGGCCCAGGAACACAGAATTCTCCAGGTTCTTGAGGTTTGAGTGGATTTTTGATAACTCCTGATATGTTTGAGTGTCTGATTCCCCATTTTGAGTTTCTTAAAAATGTTGCCACCATATTGTCCAGCACTAATATTGCTATCAAGTTATTTGAACCCAACCTGATTGTTCTTTAATTACAAGTGACGTGGCTCTTTCTGCATGAAAAATTTTTTCCCTTTAGAGTTTTACTGAATTATGCTGTGTAGTTGATAATACTGTACACAGTAGGTATTTTCAATATATAGATTCAAATATTTTATTTTTAGAAAGTTGTCTTAGATAGCAGGCTTAAGTACCTTGAGTTAAATATATGTTGGATCATCTATGCAATACTCTCTTTCAAACTGTTAATTCAATTATGTGTTTTCTTAGCTATTTCCCTCTTCAATGTCCATGGCTATATTTCTGTCTAGCTCTGTTTTATTAAAGGTACCTTCTAATTTAGCTTTCATGCTTAAATTGCATTTGTTTCTTGCATTTTTCCCTCCGTCCCCTTCCCTAGGTTGAAGAACTGGTCCCCATCCTTGTGTGTCTGTTCTGTTATTCAGAGTGTGAAATGTCTGATTTCAGAACTCCTTCCATAGGGAAGTCATTAACAGATATTATGAGTAATGATATTCAACTTATACTGCATGCTCTGTTAAATTTCTTCTGTCTGCCTGAGCCCATCTTCATTGTGTGTCTCTAATAGGGAAGGGAGAGGTGTTGATACAGGGCATTGGCCTTTTGGATGGTAGGTTTTGTGTATCAACTTGACTCTCTATCAGGTGCCTGGCTATCCACCAGAACTTATTTGTGGGTATTTGTGTGAGAGGGTTCCTGAGAAGACTGAGATTTGAATCGGTGGACTGAGTAAAGCAGATATCCTTTCCAGTGTGGGTGAACCTCAACTAATCCACTGAGGGACTGAATAAAACATGAAGCGGTGGAGAAGAAATTCACTTTCTGCCTGCTAGGGAGGAAAATCTGATGTTCTTCACCATTGGTCTTCCTACTTATTAGGTCTTCAGGCCCAGTCTGGAGTCTCCCCATTGTCTTGCCTGCCGTAATACCTTCTTGTTGTTTGTTTGTCTTTGTATTTTTTGAGACAGGGGCTAGTTCGGGCTGGCCCTGAGCTCACTGTATAGCCCAGGCAATTTTCAAACTCACAGCAGTCCTCCTGCTTCTGCCTCTTGAGTGCTGGAATTACAGGCGTGAGATACCATGCTTGGTGTTGTGGTGTGTGGTACTGATTGCTGGTAGGTCTGAGTCACCACACCTGGTATTGTTGTATGTGATTAATGGGGATTGAACTTGGGACCTTGCACTTTCAAGGCAGGCACTGGAACTGCTGAGCTAAATCCCTGGCCCATCGCTGGCTGTAATGCCTTGTTTTCCTTGGCCCCCTTGTTTGGAGACAGTAAATCATAGGACTTCTCTACCTCCTGAATCTTAAGAGTGAATACTTTGTAATAGGCCTTACTTACATATAATGATATTTATGTCATATAACGGACATATACAAGGTATGAGCAAAAAATATAGTGAAGTTTAAATTTAAAAGTTTATTACACTAAGACACATTGCCATTAACCCACCTCAAAATATTCCCTGTTGTTTCAAATACACTTATTGTATTATCACTATTAATATTTTTACTATTTTTACAATACCAGGGATCAAACTTAGGCCCTTGTGCATCCTAGGTAGGCACAGTACCACTAGAGCTAAGTTCCCAGCCCAATTCTCTTATTCTTGTCATTCTCTGAAGCAGTTCTGGATGTTCCCTTTCATGAGTGTTACAGTTTTTAAAACAAATGAGTTTTTTGGAGAGTGGAAACATTTGAATTTTAAGTTTTCTTCGAGTCATTGCTTCTTTTCAATCTTTCACCACCAGGGCTGCCAGTCCTTCTAAGTTTTTCTCTCTCCTAGAACCCCCTCACTTCTCAAAGTCCCACCCCTGGCTGTACACATTTTCTAGCTCCTTCTTTGCAGATCCTTAGGAGACAGGACTGTCACCAGGGACCAGATCTGTTCTGGACTCTGCTTCCCCCTGCTTAGGGTGGAAACTTTCTTTGTGGATAACGGGGTTCTATTTTCTGCAAGGGTCACTCCTTGCCTAATTCTCCTCATCAGTGTGGGTTTGCGAGATATGGGCTCCTTGCTCTCCTATTTTTGTAGAAGCCAAGTTTATAGTGTTCCAAGTTCATCATGGTTCATACAATTTACTCTTTTTTGATCACTGGTTCTGTGGTTGTGTGAGGTTTAGGTTTAGGGAGTCCTAGGAACTCTGTAGTGCTACAGGAATCTTGGATCTGGAAGCTTTATGTAAAATGGGAAAAGAGAAAGAACAATAAATACTTTTATTTTATATCTAATAGGTCTGTCACTAAATATTGCTTTCCCAAGTGTTTTGAGCTGGACCTGGTCCATAAAGGATATTCATTAAATACCAGTAATATAAACTGTACCAGGCACTTCCTATATGGTAGGTAGTGTTGGCAATAATTTACAAAGAATAAGTTTAAGGAAAGTAATTTCTTCTCAGTCACATGACTAATAAACAATAGAACCAGAGTTTGAGCCCAGGTCACTCTGACCTAGGCTGCATATTCTTTTATTTCTACTAGGCTACACTGGAGACCTTGGGAAAGATAGTCAGAATGAATATTAGGAACAGTGTTCTGGAAAAACAGGCTGAAGGGGAAAAAAAGGGAGTAAAGAAAGAGGAGTAACAGTTTCAAAGACAGAAACAGAGATAAACTTAATCAGGAAACAAGTACTCTTTTCTTCATTTTAACTTCTTGTTTATGCCAGAATAGGGGACTCTGCAGGAAGGGTGGGGCTGCTGCTGCATTACTTGTTGATGGGACCATGGATTAAGTCAGTGCCATTGAAAGTCTGAAGAGCCGTAGATTGCTTCATCACAGAGGTCTTGAGCGAACAGTCCTCCCTCTGAAGGCCGTATCAAAGGTACAGCAGTAAAAAGTTATTGGAAGTCATGTCTAGCTTGAAACCAGATGAAACCAGAAATTGTGGCCAAAGTATTTACCCCTGCAATATGCTTTATACTTGCAAAGCTGAAAGAGGTAGGATGATAATTATTAAGATAATCTTAAATGGAGGGAAACTTAAATTTAGAACAATTAGACAGCTTTCCTAAAGGTCATGAGATTCTTCCAAAACTGAAGCTAGAATCTAGAAACTACAGTCCTTCAGACTTCTCTATAGACTGGTCTAAAAGGCCCATCATTGTTTCAGCAATAATTTGTTTTCAAATATTTGGTGACTCTCCCTGACCCTCTAGTTTGGGTGAACATTCTTGCCTCTTGCACGACAAAGACTCAGTTTCTCTTCGTGTTTTGTGTCACTATGAAGTTGCTGAAGCGAGGCAAAAACTATTTTTAATAAAAATAAATGCAAGGGTTGGGGATTTAGAGCAGTGGTTCTGGCGCCTGCCTTGCAAGTGCAAGGGCCTGGTTCGATCCCTGGTAACTACATACGATGTCAGCATGGAAATTCACACCCACCAGCAATCAGAACCAGATACCATAGTGCTAGGCATGGTGGCTCATGCCTGCAATCCCTGAACTAAGGAGGCAGAGGCAGGAGGATTGCTGTGAGTTCAAGGCTGAGCTCAGGGCCAGACTGAACTACAAAAGACAGACCCTGTCTCAACAAAATAAACGAATAAATAAATAAATAAACAAATAAATACAAATTAAAAACAAATATAGACTGACCTTGTTTTCACTCTTAAAGCTAAAAATGTCGATCTGACTTTACTTTGTTACTTTATTATGAAAAGTGCGATTGTGGGATAATGAGGAGAGCAGGTGGAAACCCACAGAGAGGTTTTGTGGCTCACGTTGATCTATACAGTCTTCAAACTATTCGTCTCCTGTTTAATATTCTACACTTTTCTAGACCACACCACACTGTTGAACCAAACATGATCACATGACAGCGGCAGTCATGTCTTTCCACCGCTCTCACTTCTGTCATCTCCAGTGAAGTACCCTTCTACCCACAGTACCTAGAGTTTTGAGGATACCTTTGATGTATCTGCAAATGTATCCTCTCCACCCCAAGTGGAAACCTTCACTTCTTGCATTTTTGCCATCTGCTGTCTCTGATCCCTGTCAAGCAGCCCACAACCAGCAGGGGCACTAGACTTAGAAATGTCAGACAATATGTCCCAATTCAGGTGATGCGAAGGCATATAAGCACGTCTGTGATGGTGACTGACGATTGCTCTCCATGGCAGTAATGTCCATCAGCCTGAAAGGGCTTCTGGAAGCTCCAAAGAACATAAAAATTTTCCTTGAAGTTTTGGCTTCAGGACCCCAAAGCAAGGCATCCTAATGCCCCTGCAGCCCTTCAGAAACTCAAGGGCAGCAGTGCTTTCCGATTTGCCCACAGGGTCATTCTTGGTGGCCAGGCAGGAGTCCCTGGGAACCAAGCTAGATGGCACTGTTGTGGCAGATACCTATGCACTGGTACTCACATCACGTTTTCCCACTGATGGTGAGATACTGGTTTCATCTCACTCTTCCCTTTCTCCAGAGTCACTTCTTTGCTTATTCGATCCATATGCAAATATTTTCCTGGAACCCCCACTTCCTTATCTGTGGTTTATTTTTCTCCTGTGTTGGAGGAGTCTTTTATTTGAGAATTGTCAAATCCTAAAGTGAACACAGAATCATCTCACACTGGACCTTTGAACCAAAACATCTTTAAAATATCAAATTTATGTGGTTCTTTCATCCCCCCTTTTCAGTAACTTGTTATTAACCACTATCAAGTTATCAGAGTTGTCGTTATTTATTTCCCTCGGTTATTAAAAAGTTGTTTTTTACTACCCCTGATATTTCAGCTTGGGGAGTTCAATGGTTAGTGTCTGACTAAGTATGAGAACAAAAGGAACGTTTCCAATTAAAGTTAATAGTGGGATAACTTCAGATGCACAAAGAGAGAAAAAGGCACTTATGAGTCATGGTGAGTTCAAAAGGAAAGTGTTGAGGTAGAATCACAAGGCATCATGGGAAGTGCTATTCAAGCTACCATGTCCAAAAGGCTGATTAGCAGCAGTTCCAAGTCAGCATGATCACCAGGGAGTCTTCCTGTTAAAATTATTTCCCCTCCAGAGGGAAGCTCCCTGAGCTGAATAAATGCTTTACTTTTGAGTAGAATTCATGAAAAGGCAGGAGGGTGATGGTGGCAAGAATAAAGAGCCATATTCATTGAATGATCTGAAATATGGGACCTGATATTGTTTATCAGTCTTCAGGTCTTTCTTAAATGAATAGAAATTTATGCTTGTTTTACATCATGAGAGTTTCAAATATGCAAATGTCTCTTTATGGACATATAATTAGTGCTCTAAGGAAAGGAAATTCTAGATTATTTAAAATATTATCATTCTCCATTTTCACCTTTAATATTTTTAGTAAACATTTTGGTTATTCCTACTATTCATGAATCTCTGAGCAGCTTAATTTTGGTAGCAACGAAGCACTATTTTGAATTTCTTCTCATAAATAGTTTTTCTTTCTTAGATCTGTTTAATATCTATACATTGCCTTATTTATTTTAAGCCAGCCTTCTTTTTTTTCTCCACATTTAATAACCAAACCATGTGCAGTTTGTGTAGGAAATAATGCAAGCCACAGGAGAAAATGTAGAGTTTAAGGAGAAGTATATTTGTATGTAATATAAGAGCATTTTATTTACAGAAGCTGTATACTGTTCCTAAATACATAAATGTGTCAGCACTCCAATGAAAAGATAATGAGATACTTGTGACTGCATATGCATTACCATAGCAACAAGCCATGACATCATAAGTGCTAGTGAATGACATAATTGTAGGAGGCAGCTGTACAATGAAGGAAGAAATCTCACATAGATCTAATTACTTCTGAATGCGACAGCTGAAAAAACATTTACAAAATTAAATGCAATAAAATTACTCAGAAGAAAACATAATGGTAGTGAATACCTACAGGTAAAATAAAGAGCCTTTAGGAGTCTTTACCAAATATTAAATTCTTCCATGAAGAAGTGCCAGCTTACATAAACCACAGTTTCACTATGAAATTTAAGTCAGAAGTTGCAAATGGCCTTGTGAAACACTTGTACTGAGGTGAGGGGCTGTCTAGAGAAAAAGATAAAAAAAAATTGGTCAGTAACTGGAAAGATTGCTATGAATTAGAAAGGAGAATAGATGATACATAGAGTGGCCTGGTCCTGCGGAGGCCAATTGGTCATGGAAATACAGGTGAATCTAGATAAAAGAACATGTTTCAGTGTGGAAGTTGGAGTACAAGGCAAAGGAGCTACAGAGTGAGAGGGTGCAGACATAGTCTTGAGGTAGGCCGCCACAAGTTTTGGAGTCTAAGACCTCATTTTAAACACTTACATTTGAGTTTTCTAGGCTTTAGTCCCTCATTCCTCATATGGGATAGCTTGGCCTCTCTTCAGAGGTTTCACAATTATTTCTCGATTGCTCACTTCACTTAGGCTAAAATGCTCGGGACCATGCTGTAGAAATTCCAAAGTGTCCAAAATGGTTGAGGGTAGGAGTAGGTATTAATATCACCCTTCATTACCTGTTTCTTTTCTAACATCTCCCCTGTACCTATAAATAGATCTGTTTGCATGTACTCTGTAATAAAGCCCATCATACACAACAATTCCAGGACAAGCAGATAGAGGGTGACAGGATAGGGATTGGCTTTGGATCCATGATAGTTTTACTGAAGCAGAATTGTCACCAAGATGACTTTGGTATTTCATTCTTCATCACCAAAGTAACTAACTTTTTTCCTAGCTCCAAATCATTATGCAAAAATTTGTTAGCTATTTTTAATTTTATCCCTGATATTAGCCCAAAATTACTATCATCCATTCCTAGAAACTAAAGTGGTTTTCTTCCCTAAAATTCTTTGTTCTTCCAATTAATCACCTCTGGGTTGGGATTTTTCAGATTTTTTAAAACATTAGCCTTCTATGTTATGTTTCCCGTGACTGGTACAAAATAACTGATGCTCACATTTTAAAGATGGAGAGGTTTAATGTGGCTCATGTTCTATGGGGGTCAGTCCGTGATCACTGCATTCAAGGCAGAAACATCATTGTGAGAAGGCATGTTGGAGCAAAGCTGCTCAGTTTGTAGTAGCTGGGAGGCAGAGCAGAGGAAGAGGCAGAGAAGAAGGGCCCAGGGGCCACACAGGGCACCCAAGGTCACATCTCCATGACTTATGTAGCCACATCCAGAACTGTGCTTATTTTTTGAGCAGCTCTTTAACCAATCCAGTTGAAAATCTAGTTTGTGACTCACAATTTCTCTGTGGTTTGCCTACCAGCATGATCCTTCATCTAAGAATAATGGTGCATGTTTGGGGAGATCCTCCTTTCTATGTTTTGGATAGATTAAGCATCACTAAACCAAATGTGTGTAGAAAGGATGGAAAATAATCAAATCCATGCACTGGTACTCTGATTTGGGTGCAACCCATGCATCTCTCAATAGTTCATGTGTAAAGTCTTGGCTGCAGGGTGGTTGCATGAAAAGATTCTGCAAACTTTGATAGGTGGAGCTTTAGTTATAGAGCTTTTTGTCCTTGAAGGGGATTGTGGGGTCTCTCTGTCTGTCTCTGTCTTTGTTTCTCCCTATCTCCTTCTAGAATGAGATATATTCTTACTTACCCCTGGTTCACATTCTCTTTAGATGCCAGATTCCATATACTGACACAATTAAGGGCCAGCACAACACAGCCCACTATACCATGTGGTCTCAAACACCCAAAATGAAGCTAAAGAAACCTTCTCCTTCAAAGTTAGTTATCTCAGGAATTTTTAGGGGGAAGAAGAAGCTGACTAATATAACTGGATTATTTTAATGATTCTATTGTAGGAGAAAACAACTTATTTTGCTTGGTTAAGGGCCTTTAATGTCAACAAATAAAGATAAATGTGGCTAAATTTTCCTCAGTTAATTTAATTCTCAACACATGAAACCAGGTTCCAGGAGCATTACTGATAACTTTAAGCAAGGTCTAATACTCAATGCAAATTTTAGGGCACTTGTAAAGCTTTAATTTTAAATTTGCTGGTTTTCTTCCTGGATGGAATACTTGGGTATCCTTTTTCACTTGGGCCTTAGAGCCAACTAGTCTTGTTACAGACACTAGTGAACATTTGTATTCAATGAAGTCCAATCTTAAGATGGATCGATTTCGTACTATGAGCTCCACTGGATTTAGTCTGCCAATTCTGGCCCAAGTGGTGAGTACACTCAACTAGTGACTTAAGTAAAGTGCAATTGGATATCCTTCCTTTCTGAAAATAAAGTTTAAAAATTCATTAAATATCTGTACCACAGACACCAGTTCAAAATAATTTTAGTAACCATGTTATAATGCTTATTGACCAGTCCGAGAAAGATGTGTAATCTTATTTAGATTTAAAATTCCCTCAGAACTATGTATATTTAAAAAAAATTTCTCTGTCTGTCTCAATGTCTGTCTGTCTCTCTATGACATTAGATTAAAAAGTCAGTGGCTCAGCATTGAATTCCTCTACTCACTGAATCTCCATTGAGGGCTGGCTTCTTGTCAAGACTCTGGGTTGGAAATTTGGTTTCTTAACTGTTTTTTCTGCTCCCTGTGGCTGGTAGTATGGATTTCATGGGAACATAGAATGCTGGGTGGATTCTTACAATAGTGTTGTCCAGCTCCTCATTTTACAGCTGAGAAAACAGAGTATAGTGAGAGTTAAATGACTTGTCTAAATTTGTACAGCTTCCTGGTGGCTAAGTCCAGACTCACATGCGTGTTTCTGATTACAAATTCATGACTTGGTTCTAACTGAAGGACAGTCTCATCTTCTCTCTTCTTCTATCTCTGTTCCAGTAGTGACATCCATCATCATCCTCCCTCCACTTCTACAAATATATCAAAGATCCTCTGAGATATTAAATTCATTTTTTTTTTTAGTTTGGTGTTTGTTGTTATTTTTCTATCTGTGCATGTATGGGGATACAGGAAATGAAATTTAAGAAGTTAAATCAAGAGTATATCAGCATCAATCAACTAGTCAAAACTCTGCAATTTCACAACTTTCATGATCAGTTCTTAAAAATCCATATGTAGAGTCCTGTGGATAATTACGTTATGTCTGTGAGGTTAACAAAGTGTTAGAAGTCTAAAGTCACCAAAAAACCAGCTTTCATGGGCTGCTGAGGCCAGCAGGGCCCCAGCGGGCATATGTGTGGTTCTCTGCTTTGGAAAATGTGTCTCAGCCAGTGATGAAAATGTAAACCACACTAACCACTTGGTTTCTAAGAGAACAAGCTTGGAGAAAACCATGTTTTGGAAGAAAGCCTCAAATTTTCCATTTCACAAGAAAATTCCCCAAGGAAAAAAAGTGCCTTAGAAAGAATACTGAGGATAGCAGAAGTAAAGAAGGTTTAAAATAAAGGCAAAGAAAAACCTATGTTAGTGGTGAGAGCCTTACAGTACTGGTTTGTAAAGAGGCCATCTTTCCTATTTATTTCCTGTCTCACAACTCCTCTCCGCAGAACCACAACACTCCATCTAGGTTTTCCAGCTGAGAGTTCTCCAAAAAGCTTACTTCTATAGGTTAAGTGTAGATCTCTGTGGAAAGTGTGGAAAACACTAGGCTATGTGCTAATGTTAACTGATCTTTAAGCTCTTCCTGAGCGTGAATTGTGCTGTGAAATTAGCATGAGAGTCTTCAGACACTCACAAAGGTCAACAAAGAAAGATACAGGACGGAGTTTTGAGACATGGAACCGTGTCTCTCACCTCACCCCATCCAGAAGGTCTTGGGCTCTCGGCAGAGTGCAGTCTTTTCGCTGTAGAAGTGAGGAGGGAGCCAGCCAGGACTGAAGCTCCTTTCATTGCATCTGATTACTCTGGGCAAATGGCTTAGCTTCCTTCTCTGTGTCAGTTTTGTTTTACATAAAACAAGTTAATGCTTGTCTTTTGCTCAACAATCTATGAACAAGATAACAAATAAAAGCATATTTAATGAAGTACCAAGTGCTCTTCATTCATGAGGATAAGCTTATATATAATCTTATTATTTTGTGTTTATCATTAGAATTTATTATTTTGAAATGTAAACTGCATAATGATTTAGATACCTTCCAGTATGGTAATTACATTAAGAATGCTTTCTCCGATTTTGTTATTTGAAGTAAATGTTGAATAATTAAAAGTTATTTACAACTCATGCCTCTCTAATTTTGATATCTAAAAGCAATATGGGAGGAAAATTCAAATAC
>PVIR01013961.1:0-40969 GCA_004026965.1 Petromus typicus | reverse complement strand
TATATATATATATATATATATATATATATATGTATGTATCTATATCTATATATAAAACACCTAAGCATATAATCAATATTCCAGAAACTCAACAGAAGAACAAAATATTGATAGCAGTCATAGAAAAAGAACAAATCATATATAAAGGAAAGCCCCTCAGGATCACAGCACATCTCCCAGTGCAAACATTCAAGTCAAGAGGAGCCTGGAGTAAAGTATTTCAAGCCCTAAAAGAAAACAACCTTCAATGTAGATTGATGTATTTTTCAAAACTATCCTTCAAAATTGAAAGGGAAATATGGTACCTTTAGGACCATATTTTTGAATTTTTTGAATTTTTTCTCATTTATGCTTTTTTGTTGCTGATGACAATTTTGCTTTAATTCCTGGCATGCTGTCTGGGCAATGTTTAATGGAGTCTCTGTCTTCTTAATATTTGGAACCCTTAAGAGATGGCTACTGCCTGGGTTGTTCTCCTACGATCTGTAATGCCTCTTATGTGATCTCAGTTCTGTCACACCATGGAAAGTATTTCAGCAGAACAATCACATTACCTATGTTGTCATAATACAATCAGTATCATTGACAGTGTTAAACACAGCACAGAAAAGGATAAGCTTTGGCAATTACTATTCTAATATTCAACATCTAGGAAACTTCATGAATATACAACCTACACTCCAAAAATCTAAACAAAATCTTAGAGAAAGAGCATGCATATCATAAGATATCTTACAAGACCTAGCAGATTGAACTCATTGTGCAAGGTGAGAAACTAAATGAGAAACAGGAAAAGCAAGAAATTAAAGAGCCAAGAACAGGAAAATATCATGACAAGGCTAAATCAGTACATATCAGTTATGATCATGAATGTCAATAGGCTCAAGGAACCAATTAAAAGACACAGACTGGTGGAATGGATTGAGAAGCAAGATCAAAACATATTCTGCATACAAAGATGCACTTAACTGAGAAAGAAATCCATAGACTGAAAATTAAAAAATGAAAAACTTTCTTCATGTGACAGGAAACCACAAATAAACAAGAGTGGATATCTTATTTGGCAACAAGTAGATCTCACAGCAAAATTGATTGAGAGAGACAAAGAAGGGCACTACATTCTTGTAGAAGCAACAATACAAGAAGATGGAATAACATTCATAAATGTTTATGCACCAAATTCTAGTGCACCCAAGTATAGAAAATAAATACTAATGGACATGAAAAGCCAGGTAAGTATAAGGAAAATAGTAGTAGAGAATTTCAGGACCCCACTGTCACAAATAGGTCAAGCGAACAAAAAAAATTAATGATGAAATATTTGATCTGAACTAAACTTTTGAAAAAATGGACTTAATAGATGTCTACAGAATATTTTACATCATTAAATCAGAATACATATTCTTTTCAGCTGTACATAGGTCATTCTCCAAAGTAGACCACATATTAGTTCATAGAGCATGTTTAAGTAAATGAAAAGGAACTGAAGTTGTCCCTTGTGTACTGCTAGACCACAGCACCTTGAAATTGGAATCAGTAGTCAAAGAAATTCCAAGAACCTCACAGACACATGGAAATTGAACAACACTCTCCTGAGCAATCAATGTATCACAGGAGAAATTAAGCAGTTTCTAAAATTAAGTGATAATGCCAGTACAACATACATGTATCTCTGAGACACAATGAAAGCAGTTATAGAAGGGAAATTCATAGCAGTGAGTACCTATACTAGGAAAACCGAGCAGGCTCAAATAGACAACCTAGTGCTGAACTTCAGACTACTTGAAAAAGAAGAGCAAGATAAACCCAAAATTAATACCAGGAAAAATGGTAAGGATTAGAGCAGAAATTAATGCAATGGAGACTAAAAGAACATTACAAAAAAATCAACAAATCAAAGAGTTGGTTCTTTGAAAGAATGAGTAAAATTTACAAGCCCTTAGACAAGGTTATCAAACAAAGGAAAGAAAAGGCTCCAATCCATGCAATTGGCTCAAATCCACGCAATCAAGAATAAAAAGGAGGAAATCAACACAAATCCAGCAAAAAAATTATGCAAATAAACACCTGTTTTGAGAGCTTGCACTCCAGTAAGATGAAAAACACAAAAGAAATTGATAGGTTTCTACACATATATGAACTTCCAAAGCTGGATGAAGAAGATATAAAGCTATCAATATGTGAAATTGAAAAAAATGTAATAAAAAATTTGTCAATAAAGTAAATTCTGAGTCCTGAAGGACTTATTACTGAATTATACAAGACTTTTAGAGAAAAGCTAATGCTACTGATTCTCAAATTCTTTAATGAAATGAAATGGAATGCAATATTCTCAAATTCATTCCTGGAAGCAACCATTACATTGATTCCAAAAGCAGAGAAAGGCTCAACCAAAAAGGAGAACCACAGGCTCATCTCATTAATGAACACTGAAGAAAAAACTCTTCATGAAATAATGGCAAACAAAATACAAAAGATTCTCAAGAAGATCATGCACCCTGACCAAGTTGGATTCATCCCAAGGATACAAGGATGGTTCAACTAAAGTAAATCAATAAATGTAATACACTATATTAACACTCAAGAAAAAAAAATGGTCATCTCAATAGATGCAGACAAAGTAACACCAATTTTCATGATTAAAAACCTATAGGAAATTGGAATAGATCTTTATCTCAAATTGACTAAAGCTACTTTTGGGAAACCAATAGCCAGCATCATAGAGAATGATAAAAAAACCTTAAACTTCTCATGTGAAAATAAGAATTAAAATAAGGATGTCTATCAACTATCACCTCTCCTATTCAATAAAGTCTTGGAAACATTAGCCACAGCAATTAGACAAGAAAAAGAAATAAAATAAATAAAGATAGGTGAGGAAAAATTAAGCTATCATTGTTTGCTAATGACATGATACTGTATATAGAAGATTCTAAGTCTCAAAAAAAGACTGTTAGACCTGGGCCAGGGATATAGCTCAATGGTTCTGGTTCCTGTCTTGGAAACCGAAGGGCCCAGGTTTGATCCCTGGTAACCACATAACAATACTGGGTGTGGAGACTCACCCCAGCAGCAACCAGTACCACATACCACAGTGCCAGGCGTGGTGGCTTACACTTGTAATCCCAGCACTCAGAAGGCAGAGGCAGGAGGATTGCTGTGATGTGAGTTTGAGGCTGAACTCAGGGCCAGCCTGAACTACAAGGCGAGACCCTGTCTCAAAAAAAAAGACTGTTAGACTTAGTCAACAAATTCAGTAGCACAGCTGAATTACAAGGTCAACACTCAAAAATCACTAGCTTTCTATACACCAACAAAAAAACTCAAACAGAAATCGGGGAAACATTTCTCTTTACAATAGCATCTAAAAAATACTTAGGAATCAATATCACAAAGGAGGTGAAAGATCTCTACTCTGAAAACTACAACATAATAAAAAGAGAGATTGAAAAGAATATCAGAAAATGGAAAGAAATCCAATTAACCTCAGTAGGAAAAACAAATTGTGCTAAAACAGCCATACTGTAAAAACTACTATATAGATTCAATAACATCCCAATTGAAATCCTAAAAACATATTTCACAGAGTTGGAGGAACAATCCAGAAATTAATCTGGAACCAGAAGAGACCTAGAATAGCAAAAGCAATCCTGGCAACAAGATTATATTAGGGGGTGTTATGATCCCTAACTTGAAACTATACTACAAAGCCACTGTGATAAAAATAGCATGGGACTGGCAAAAACAGATCACAGGATCAGTAGAAGGAGCTCGAAGATGGGAAATAACTCCAGATATACTATGTCATCTCATCTTTGACAAAGGAATCAAACACTCTCAATAGAGCAAAGACAGCCTCTTTAACAAATGGTACCAGAAAAACTGAGTTTCAACTTGCCAGAGATTAAAGCTAGCTCTATGTCTTTCACTATGAACCAAAGCAAGTTAAAGTAAACTAAAGGCCTAAATATTAAAACAAAAATATTAAATCTGCTGCAAAACAGATTATGTATGACTCTTGAAGACACCTGCATTGAGATTTTATGAACAAAACCTCGGCAGCATGGGAACTAGCAGAAAGAACAAATAATTTGGGTCTCACCAAAACTAAAAGGCTTCTATACAGCAAGAGAAAACAGTAAGAAAACAAGAAGACAATCTACAATACAGGAAAAAAAAATACCAGATGTTTCTGAGACATAAGACTACTATCTAGGGTATACAAAAGAACTTTAAAAAATCAGCCCCTCCTACATTAAAGACCCAATTCAAAAATGTACATCTGAAATGAATAGACATTTTTTTAAAAGAAATAGTAAAAGCAGCTAAGAAACATATAGAAATGTTGAATATCACTTGTCTTTAAAGACATGCAGATTTAAAAAAACCCGACATTCTCACTTACTCCACGAAAAATAGCTGCTATCTTGAAATCAACAAACAAATGCTGGTGGGCTTGTGGAAAGAAAACAACCTTCTCTACTGTTGGTGGGAATGTAGCCTGATACAACCAGTGTGGAGATAATGTGGAGATTTCTTAGAAAACTAAAATTCAGTGTCCTATATCACCCTACTTATCCCCTGCTAGACACATACATGAAAAAATTAAAAGCATCAAATCACCATGACATATGTTCATCCATGTTTATAGCAGGTTAGACTATGCTAGCTAAATCTTGGAAACAACTTAAATGTCTATCAAGACTGGGTAGATGTATGTTTTAAGATAAAATGAAGTAGTACTTAGCTCTAAAGAATAATAAATTTGAGCCATTTATACTAAAATGGTTGTATCTTGAGGACATAATCATAAGTGAAATAAATAGCACATAGATGTGTAAATACCATATCACTTCTCTAGTCTAAGAAACTGAAGATGTAGATGCAGTCCAGAATGTATGATAGGTACTGTGAAATAAGAAAATGTATAATGGAAAAAGGAAAGTGAGGGCAAAGGGAAGTAAAGAATGGAAAAACAATTCAATGAGAACACAGAAAAAGGAAGCAAAGTTTATGTACATAGGGTGGCTGGTGGCTGGAGAGAGAACAGGGGGATGGGGAAAAGTGAGAGTAAAAATACATCTTGTATAGGTACAAATTCTCAATGTTGAGTGTTATCATGATGTCTATGTAAAAAGTACAAATAAAATCAACAAGGAAAAAAATTAACAAAGGCATTGTGGGGTCGGAGAAAGAAAAGAGAGACAATTTAGACAATACAGGTCTATGTGAAGACTCAATGATTAAGGCCTAGTACTACAAAACTAAAAAAAACTATTTCAGTTTTCACATGATAGATTAGATAAAGAGCAATGCAGATTCTTAGATAAAAACTAAATACATGACACATGTATTAATGATGTATTATTACATCATTAATAAATTAATATTATAGTCATTAATAAATGACTGGTGTATTAATATGAAGAAAAACATACATAGAGCCTTCTTATTAAAAAGGGACTCTGGTTGTGGAACCCCAAGACACGACCTCACTTCCCTGGTAACACCTTCAAACAGAACCTGGAACCCTGGTTACCCGGCATCACAGTCCAGTACCAACGTCTCCTGAGCTCACTTGGCTGGAGACGGTCAGCAGCAAACATGCTGAGCTGCTTCTCCACTTCGCGAGGCCGCAGCCTCAGGACCCCAGCCAGAGAGAGTGTCTGTCAGAGGCTGAGAAGGTGGTTGACTTCATCCAGACACCGCAGGCCACACTGCAGCAGCCACACAGCTGTCACGGATGCACAAGGGCAGGTCTCCCCGGGAGTGACCACCAGTGACCTACCAAAATCCAGGTCCCTATGTGAGGTTTCCATGGGCCAGAATACCAATGACAACGAACCTGGGAAGAGCGCAGGGCAAGTTTCACCAGGCCCAGAAACACGCAGTAGCTCTGGGCAGGTCTCCTCAGAGCGGGGCACAGGAAGTGTAGAGACTGAAAGTCCAGAGTGGGAGACTGAAGTCCCTGTCATTGGCCCCCGAGAGACACCGAGAAGCCCAGTGTACATCCACCCAGGCCTGGCTGCTGCGATGGGAAACAACTTCATGGAGAGCCCCCCAGGATTCCGCCCAGTGTGGTCCAGGCAGGCTGTCTGGCCACACTCATTCTCTAAGCTTTTCCTGCCGATTTTCGTGGGCAGACAGCCCTTCTATGGTCCTTTCTTCCCGGGCACCTCCACGACCCACACCTCTACCAGATCTGCCCTGATGTTGGGAAGAGACATCATGATATCTTTTGAGAATTTCAACTTTTCTGAGGGCCTTCTTGATAAAGATGGAGAAGTGTGGTGTTTGGATAATAAACACCTTTTCACCACAGAGTGGGTAGAGGAGGAAGGAGACACGAATTATGTGTCGCCACAGCTGGAGTCAGAAGAAGCCTTCGGGCTTTCTGAGCTACGGGAGAATCCTGAGCTGTTAATTCATGCATCGCCCTGTGCACCGGAACATTCTCAAGTGCCTGGTCCGGGAGAAGATCAGCCAGTCCTCCGCAGAGGCGCAGGCCTTTGGAGAAAGCTGTATTGTCAAAACGGCCACACTTTCCAATCCAAGCGCTTCAGCAGGCAAGCGCAGTGTGCTGTCTGCACAGACCGTATAGGAGGATTTGGACGCCAGGTGTACAAGTGCACAACCTGTAAATTGTCAGTTCATCGAAAGTGCTACAGACTTGTCACCGCTGAGTGCTGCCAACATTC
Source organism: Petromus typicus (assembly GCA_004026965.1). Taxonomy (NCBI): domain Eukaryota; kingdom Metazoa; phylum Chordata; class Mammalia; order Rodentia; family Petromuridae; genus Petromus; species Petromus typicus. Next base: position 34,271 of record PVIR01013961.1, on the reverse strand, counting down.
TTTGTCACCGGAAACCGTGTTGCCCGTGGATCTATCTACGATGGCTCCAGACCTTGCTCAGACAGAGCAAGGTGTTGAAGAGAAAGAGGCAGATAACACCTGGGAAAGTGACAAAGCGTCATCTTGTCACTTCAGTCTTCAGGACTTCGATTTGCTTAGCGTGATAGGGCGGGGGAGTTACTCCAAAGTATTCTTGGTCCAACAAAGAAAATCAGACCTTATTTTCGCAATGAAAGTAGTAAAGAAAGAACAGGTCAACATGGACCGGGTGCTCACAGAGCGGCGCATTTTGGAGCAGACATCAAACCATCCCTTCCTTGTCGGTCTGCACTCCTGCTTCCAGACCGAGAGCAGGCTGTTCTTCATTCTGGAGTACGTCAGCGGCGGAGATCTCATGTTTCACGTCCAACACCAAAGACAACTTCCTGAAGAGCACGCCAGGTTTTACTCTGCAGAAATCAGTTTAGCGCTCAATTACCTTCATCAGCGTGGGATACTGTACAGAAACTTGAAGCTGGAAAACTTAATGCTAGACTCAGAAGGACACATTAAACTCACTGACTTCTGCGTATGCAAGGAAGGCTTACAGCCGGGAGATAAGACTGGAACTTTCTGCGGCACTCCGAATTATCTGGCTCCGGAAATGATAAGAGGGGAAGAGTACGGCTTCGGTGTGGACTGGTGGGCTCTGGGAGTGGTGATGTATGAGATGATAATCGGAGAGTCTCCGTTCCAACTTGAGGAGAGCTTTTGTAATCCTTATGAAAACTCAGTCGATCATCTCTTACAGGTAATTTTGGAAAGAGATATTTTGATACCTCGTTGTCTCTCCTCAAAAGCTGCGAGTATCCTGGAGAGTTTTCTGAGCAGGGACCCAGAGAAACGTCTGGGTTGTGATCCTCAAAGGGGATTTGCCGATGTTCAGAAACATCGATTCTTTCGCTGTGTTGACTGGGACAGGATGGAGAGAAGGCAGGTGGTGCCTCCCTTCACACCTTGCGTGTCTGGGGAATTCGGTCTGGACAACTTTGATCCTGAGTTTACTAATGAACTTGTCTGGCTCACCCCGGATGATAATGATATGGTGGGGAAGATCGATGGGTATGAATTTGCAGGTTTTTAGTACATCAACCCTTTGTCCATGTATGAAGAAGAGTCTGATCCTCATTTTCAAGTATAAGTTCTGCTTATGTTGCCATTTAATACTTGGAAAAACTTGGTAACAACCTGGACAGCATTAATCATTTCATAATTGTCCAGAGGCTAATTTTAATTTCTTGTGTTAAGGTTATATTTAGATGTAATACTTGATTCTTATAGTCTATGATAGAAAATAGTGGGTTGTTTTAATAAATAACATTTTATTTGTTTTTGTAAGTTTTGATTTAAATTCCAAAGAGGAACTCTTTAACCATATTTGTAAGCACATTCTTCCATTTATTCTGTGAACATAAAATGAATAATATTTTTATTCGTATTTACTCTGCTAGAAAATAATTATTAATTTAAGTAGAATACTTTAACTTTACCTCTTTCCTGTCATATTACCTGAATTTTTAGGTCACAGGTTATGTAGTCTTCAGTGAAAACATTTTTTAAAAAACTAATAAATTTTAATAAAATTACAGAAAACACATATATTACAGTTCTATCTTCTTCATAAAGGTTTTGTTTATTGGATCAACTGATGTAATAGAGTATAGTTCTTTTTATCGACTGAGTACGTCAGAGTATTTTTATTCAATTTAGTGGTTAAAAGACATTTAATATTGTCAGATATAGCAATGTTTGCCTTATTTCAGCACTATTTTTACATAATTTTGTAAAAAGTATCTGTGAACATCCAAGTAGGTTACACTGGCACAACATTAGAAAAATTCAATTTTAGGGAAACTATGTAGGTTTAAATTTAGAATGAGTTAAAATTTTAGACATTTTATCAATTATTTTTTCATGCTCCATTTCATTAGAAATGTAACATTTCCTAAGCTATATTCATATTTTTACATTTCTTCAACTAAGTTTGAAAGTAGTAAAAATCTCAGGAAGAAATGTTCATATAACTTCACGCTTATCTGAGAAGTATGTATGTATCTCTTCAAGCCTGAAACTTGTTTTCAAACAAAAAATAGCAATCACATCATAAACCCATATTCTGACAAGTCAGAAATGTGTTTCTATGCAGGACCTTTCAAATGTTGCTCTTTCCCATAGGACACTTCAGTATATGGAATAATCGCACAGAGAGTTACTTACAGTGTACATTACTGGACACACATTACAATTCTTTGTGGCTTTTAACCTTAGTCTCAGAAAGAGCATAAATTGTCTTCTTGGTAAAATATTTTAAGATGCTCTAGCAGCCATGGACAAATTTTTAATGGATGAGTTCAGTAGATATGTTCCCTGTCTACCAAAAAACTCACCAGTTTTCTAACGATAATGTACAATGATGAATATTTTTATGAGGCTTAACCTTTGTTCAGGGTGGTCCTGAGGTTTTAATTTTTGAAGGAGTTTAACTGTGTACATTTTATGCAGAATTGCTTTGCAAATATGTTCTTAACTGCATTCTACCTTCTGCAGTCTTCATGAGTCATTGTAACATACTATTTTCATATTATATGAAAATACTCTCACAGTAGTCACCACGAGGATAAAGCAGTTTACAGGCAGAATGGTTCCCATTCTGATGCAATAGAAAATACTTTATTTTGGCATAAGCCTGTGCTAAGATCCTTTAAGCATATGCAGCCTGGATTAAATACCAAGTATTATGGTTGTTCTACGTGGTTACTTTATAAATAATTTGTTTTGATTTGTGTCATGTAGAATACTGTTTCATCATCATAATGTAGTCTGTATTTGTATACCTTTATTTCATGTTAAAATATTTAAATAAAACATAAAAACTAAAATAAGAAAAGTGCACATTCATGTTGCGAACAATATTTATGTGCTATGACATGTGTCTAGACTTTGCCTCAAAGCCTCATGCAGCTATCAGTGAAGCTTTTTCAGAGGAGGCTGGGTCTAGAGTGCAGAATGTAGAACTGATTCATGGTGCAATGCTAGCACCAGGGAGCTAGGATTAAGGGTGTGAGTGCTGCCAATCCTAAAGGTCCTGGATAAGATATAAAAGCTGTGGTCCTCCTTTGCTTGTTTGGGTACCATTGGGCTGCCACGAACTGTTTCTCCTCCTCGATGCCATCCTGCCTTGGAGTCAGCCAATTGTGGACAGAAATGTCTACAAACTGTGAGCTAAATGAAACTTTTCTCCCTTAACTTGTTGGTGTTGGGTATTTTTCTCAGCAACAAGAAAAGGATATAAAACATTGGGTAATAAAATACACACAAAACATTATCAGAAATTACTTAAAATAAAACATTATCAGAAATTATCTAAAAATCTGTTTATGTTTAGCAGCAATAATGGAAGAACTAAGTATCTCAATTTCTCTTATAGGAGAAACTCAAAGTATAATTACATTGCAAAGTAGAAATATAGATACTGGGGAGCAGGGAAATAGAGATCTCTCAAAGGTAAAGGCTCTCAGGAGAGGAAAGGCAAAGGTTCAGCACAGGTAATGTAAAAAGAATTTAAGATGTTTCATGTACGTTGACTCAGCTCCACGAAAGCAATGTAAACATAGTGTTCTGAGATTGTTCTAATGAGATGATCTGAGAAGTAATTAGAGGACAACTCATGAGATGGAAAAATTATAAGATAAAAGGGTGATCAGAATGTATGAGGAATGTTTAAATTAATTTATTACAGCAAAAGGCTCATTGCTGTTAATCTTCCTCAAAATATATTTGAACATATTTACTCCATTATTGTGGCTCCTGTCTGCAGCAAACCTTAAAGTCCTCTATCTTGAGCGTCTGTGAGAGATGTGATAAAAGCACAGTAAATGCTACTATCCATTGTCAGCTAAAGGGAAGGTGGGCTGGAGGAACATGGTGTCCCCACACCCACCTCACCCACTGGATCTGAGACTTCCGGTTTTCCTCAAAATCAAAATAACCATGAAAAATAACATTTTCAGTCAATTCAGAACACCAGTGCAGCTACAACAGAGCAACTGAAGATGCTTATCTGAGGACAGGGTGAGGGTATTTGAAGTGAAGGAGGATATTTGAGGGAATTTATTGGCCATGTGTCTTTCACTGTAGTACATTGTATTGAGGCATTCATGTGATCATATCACATATACATGGAACAGTGCTTAAAATATAGATTACTATAAAAATAGTTATTCCAATTATCATTAAACATAAATGAAGTGATTGGGATATTTACCTTCAATTGATCACTTATTATTTGGAAACAGAAAATTTAAAAATTCTAAAATATTCAGACATTTCAATTAATAGTTTAACATCTAAACATCCAATAACACATCACATACTTTTAGAGGTAAGTTCTAACAAAAGATAAATTATTCCAAATCAGAATGCATGTAAAGTGAATATTTCATAATTCGCCTGCTTGAGAAAAATAAATAAAAAATAAGAATTGAAGATCTGGGAAAAATATTAGCCAGGTTCCCACATGTAGCTACTATCATTTTGAGAAATATAATTTTGAAATAAGCAAAATTACTTTTTGTGAAATTGAAATCTTGTAGTGCTGAGATCACATCCAAGTCTTTTTAAAATTTGTGAATGATCAGGATTGTGGCTCTTGTTTTAGGCAGAAAAATAGGTCTCTATATGATGGATGTAACAATAACTTTCTCATTTGAGAAAGTTTAAAAGAAGATAGGCTTATTTAAGAGTGACCCTATTATATTTTATTTAAATTCACATAAGTATGTATCTGTTTGCTCATCTTACCAATTTTTTACTGGTATCTCGTGCCAACAGGGAGAATTAAAAACAGAATGTACTAGTAAATATAATTTATTTTTTGAAAAAAGAAAAAGATATGTTTCAAGATGGCATGAGTAAAGGGTCATAGTTAGCAAGAGAAATGGAAAGATGAACACTGTGACAGTTAATGGCGATGCCAGTTTGGACTGATAGAGACATCTGGCAGATTAGTAGAGCACCCAGTCCTAGATTTGTCTAGATGACTGACTTGTAAGTTGAGAACTAAAGGATGCCTCACCTTGGACATGGATGATACCAGCCAGTAGGTTTGTGTCCCACACAGAATACAAAGGGAGATGATGAAGTCTTGTTTGTTTCTTTGGAATATCTCTGGTGTCTACCACCATCAGTTCCTCCAGGCTTCCAGAACAGGCTCTGCAGCTTCCCTGTAAAGATTTCTAGCAGCCTCAGTGAGCTCCAGGTCTTGGACTTTTGACTGGACTCTCCATTCCACCAGCACATACAGCCCTCTTGACTCTTCCACTCCTGGCTCTGAAGCCAGCTATTGTGAGCCCAGTTGGAAAATCCTTTATATATTACATTAAATCTGTTTCTCTAGTGAACCCAAGAACACATAAAGGGTCTGTGGATAAATTATTTTCATAAATAATGTCACTTACCAAGGTGACTAAATATCAATTTACAATTATGTTTGGGAATATTGTTTATGAATACTGAGAAAATAATTAAAATTAAATGTTAGCAATTATGACTTTAGAAATATACAATAATAGAAATAATTTTAAGGAAAATAATTGTATGGAAAAATAATTTTAACCAGGCCAGGGATGTAGCTGAGTGGCACACCCCTTCCCTGGTGAGTGAAAAGTTCTGAGTTTAATTCCCAGTGCAAAAAATAATAATAATAATAATCAACTGGGATATATATCAAATGTATTAATAAGAATAACTATAACATAAATCAATATTTCAGAAAGCTACTTGCAATGCTGAATCTTTTAAAAATAGTTTTAGCATGCATTTTGAAATAAAATTTAATAATTAATTGAACATTTATTTTGCATAATTCAATGGTCCGTGTATTCCAAGTGATGCTTAAGGAATAGATCAGATAGGAATACTGTGGAGGGCTGGGAATTTATCTCAGTGGCTCTGGAGCCTGACTAGCAAGTACAAGGGCCCGGGTTTGATCCCTGGTAACTACTACAACAATGCTGGGCATGGAGACTCATGCCCACCAGCAATCAGAACTACATACTACAGTGCCTTGTGTGGTGGCTCACGCCTGTAATGCTAGTACTTGGGAGGAAGAGGCAGGAGCATTACTGTGAGTTCAAGGCTGAGCTCAGGGCCTGCCTGCTTGAATTACAAAAGTGAGACCCTTCCTCAAAAAAAAGAGAATATTGTTCAAATGAGAAACCTTGTTAGAAAGCTGTGGTAAGCCACAAATGCATTTGGGTTTTGACTGTGTTTCTTTGTTACAGAATTATCCTATATTATTTGGGAATGTACAGAACAGTGGAAGAAGAACCAACCCATTGTGTGATGGTCCATGCAGAAAAATAAGGTTCTGTTTTAGAACCAAAAATAAATGACAGAAGTGTTAAGATATAACTGTGAAAATAGCTATAAAGTCTTAAGCTTCAACAGAAAATAGCTGACAAAGTCTTTATCAGTCCTATTAAAGTAAATAGGAAAGAACTTGAACTGACACTAGCATCAAATTGCACCACTGCAAAGTGAAATTGTAATAGTCTCCAAAGGACAGTGTTAAAAGAGTAAGAATCAAGCGGAAGCAACTTTCCTAATTGACAAAATATTTCACATTTCTAGTTTCAAAAGTATTACAGGCAAGATAATTTTACTAATTTCTATTCAAAAGGGAGGGCGAGCTACACTGTTCTAGAGAGACACCATAAGAAGGTAAATCCCTGAAGAGGAGGTCTACATCACAGAATTATAGTAAATATCTGGAGAAAAATGAAAATAGAAAGTTAGATTCAGTGTAGAAAAATAAGTTTACTACACCACATTTGCATAGAGAGGGCCTTGTGAGAGAAATAGGAAGTTATGGGCAGCCCAGGAAATGCCTAGTTTTGACTATTTGTATGAAGAGCTTTGAGTTGGGTGATCACTACAGCCTGAGACCTGGAGGCTGGAGACTAAGAAAAAGCCAGTGTTTTAGCTCAAAATTTGCCAGATTAAAGAGATTCACTCCTTCCATTGGAGAGTCAAGCTTTTGCTCCAGTCAGGTCTTCAGATGATTAGAGGATTAAGTTATTCTCCCATATTAGGAAGAATAAACTACTTTAGTCTGGCTACTGATTTAAATGTGAATCTCAGTTTAACAAATATTCAGAGGTCCACAGATACAACCAGAATAATGCTAGCTGTAGTTTGAATCTGCAATGTCCTCCCAAGGCACATGTGTTGAAGGACTGATCTCCAGCCTGAGGCCACATTCTCAGGGACTATGCTGCCATCAGCCCCAAACAACAGGGCCAAGTGACTGGGAGCTAGAACCTCCAATGCCAAGAGCCGAAGATATTCTATTGTGCCATTATAAACTGATTGGCCCAATGTTTGATCAAATATCTGGGCACCTTTTGGCCCAATCAAATTTGACACATGAAATTGATCACCACAATTAGTAAAGGTAATGTGGAACCTTTAGGCGGTAAGGCCCAGTAGAAGGAAGCTGGGTTTCTGAGGTTGCATCTCTGGAGGTGAAGGGAATCCTAAACTCCCCCTTCCCTTTGACCATGAGGTGAAATAGCTCCTCCACCACATTCTCAGGGACTATGCTTCCATCGGCCCCAAACAACAGGGCCAAGTGACTGGGTGCTAGAACCTCCAATGCCAAGAGCCAAAGATATTCTATTGTGCAATTACAAACTGATTGACCCAATGATTGATCAAATATCTGGGCACCTTTTGGCCTAATCAAGTTTGACACATGAAATTGATCACCACAATTAGTAAAGGTAATGTGGACATTTACTTTCTTTTTCATCATCTGTAATGATTTAATCAGTAAAAGTTTCCATCCCTTGTGGATTCGAATATGTTTAATAATGCAACAAACAGATGTAAGATAATGAGGAAGGTTATACAACTTATGAAACCACGGAACCCATGTCCATTTACAAGGATACAAATTCACTTGTTTTTATATACTGCCTTGTGCAAGCCAAGAAACATTTCAGCAGATTGTCCCGAGTTTACTGGTTACATTATGGAGTTAGAAGAAAAACCTGTTACTATTATTGCCTTTTAGTCCTTCTTTTTATATATGAAGTTTCTCTATTATACACTGTGATGCAAAATTATGTGATACACTCAAGTTTATAACAATGATGTATTTATTAACATCCTTTATTAATAAAAAGACATAATCCAACTTTGCTGTATAAATAGGAGATTGTCCTAATCTTAATATTCAATACTCTACCACCTCTTTATGTTTACCGAATGTTCCTAGTTATTTATTCATTTCAAATTCTTTTGAGCTAGTAAACATCTAAATTTGCTTTTGTTGTATGTATTTTATGTTTAAAACAATCTGGGAGATATTTTCTAATCTAAAATTTTATAATATTGCTATATTATATTACTCTTGATTATATCTTTCTTTAAATTACAATCAGTAATACACATTATAATATTTTACTCTTAGATTTGTATCTTTTTTTGTGTCTTCAGTCCCTTATATGAATATTTGAATAACTCTAGAAGATACAGTGAAATTTTATTGTGTTTTTCTTTGATTAGATTGCAAATTTAATTGCTGCTCTAAAATACAAGAGAGTTGGCAGCTGGTTGACTCTCTGTGTATATCATATTTTTAAAAATTATACAAATATAAACTCTATATTGATGAGTAATCACAAAGGGATTGGAGGGATTTAAATGACTGCAGAGTTTTATCCTTGCTTCCCCCAAAGGCAACAGTTATTCTAACATCTAAATCTGAAGATTATATTTGTGAGTTGCTGAAGTTAACATAAACGCAGTTATAGAGGTTTCCCTCCTTTGTATCTGACTTCTTTCACTTTGCACTTTGTTTTGCAGAGCCAAGGATGAAACATAGAGCCTTGCACCTTCTAAGTGAATCCTACCACTGAGGTACCCTCCAGCAATAGTTTGAGTGAGAGAATGACTCATGTTGCTGTTTCCAGCAGTCAAAATTATATTTTGCTTACTGTTTCTCTGTTGTTTAGACTTATAAGAATATATGAGTTTATACCAATTTATAATTAGAACTAATTTATGCAAAATCATCTACACTCCTGAAACTTGTTTCCATATGAGACAAAAATATTTCACTATAGGTATCTTGTAAAAGATATAATAAAAAAATTCACAAATAAGAAGTGTATAACACATTAGTCAGAATTCTCCAAATAAGCAGAACCAATAGGAAATATATCAAGAGACTTATTCTTAGGAAATAGCTCCTGTCATTTAAAGCATATCCTTTAAAGCATATCTACTGAATAACAGAATTTGTTATTAACCTCAATTTTATTATATTACTTTATCTATCTTTTAAAATAATCAATTTGCTTTAATTTTGGTTAAGAAATCAGCTCCACCCTGAAAATTGAATCTGCCAATTGTATACCTCCAACCTCCACTACGACAGGAGCTATTTCCTTAGAATAAGTCTCTTGATATATTTTCTATTGGTTCTGCTTATTTGGAGAATTCTGACTAATGTGTTATACACTTCTTATTTGTGAATTTTTTTATTATATCTTTTACAAGCTACCTATAGTGAAATATTTTTGTCTCACATGGAAACAAGTTTCAGGAGTCTAGATGATTTTGCATAAATTAGTTCTAATTATAAATTGGTATAAACTATCATATATTCTTATAAGTCTAGACAATTTCTAAAAGGAAATATTAACTATTAAAGGATTACTTGTAAAAACTAAAAGTGGTTCAGAAAAATATGACTATACACAATCTAAGGAATCCGAGTTTGTGATTTATATGGTGAAAAAAGAAAACATATCATTGTACTTAAACACGCTTAAAATCTGCCTTTTGTCAAAATGATCTTAAAAATCATGATTTTGCAGAAGGTCAGAAAAGACTGAAATGAAAAATTCAACATAAGGAATATTTTCAAAAGCAAACAATGTCTTTATTTTTCCCATTGTTGTGGTAAAGATCAAAATTATAAAACATTTCATCTTGCTGAGAATCATTACATCTCCTAGAAATTGCCGCTTAGATAGCTCTGAAAACACAGCATGATTCTAAGTAGTGATACTGTTTTTTTTTAATAACTTGATACAGGAAATACATGCTGTGAATAGGCCAAACAATGAAGCCTGGAGGAACTGAGACTCTTTGTAAGCCTCCCGCGACTTCAATAGGGAGAGCTAATTAAATCACATCTAACTCCACTTCTATTTACTTATTTTATGGCATGACCTGGTATTGAGGGAGTCTTTGGAACAAACCTGTAAACACTTACTGTGCCTGATGGACTTTCAAAGCCAACATCTTAATGATGCAACATATAATAGGGACTATCTTTACAATATGATCTGAGAGTACAAAGGCACTTTACTGTAATAGAAGTCAGGGCTTCTGTTCCACACTGTGAGGTAAGAAAAGAAGCGAATTGTGTAACAACCTAAAAGTTTCATCCTTGAATCTAGTTTAATCATGATCTAAGCTTTATAAAGAAAATTTATGGTGATTGGGAGAATAAATAATAAATATAAATAATTCTGACCTGGCTAATATAAACATATATTACTCTGTTGGAGAATATTGTTTGTCAATTTGAGTACTACTCTTTAGATGAATTGTGCCAAAACAGAATGATATCATTTATACTTTCTGCTAGCATTTGGGCACAACTTAGGGCTTAACTTAGATAGAATTGAGAGGAACTATTTCGTGTGGCTCTGCTGTATAGGGTTTCTAATGAAGTATGATTCATGACCATGACTGACTTTCTCAAACAGTTGAAATTGCTGACATCACCTAGTGAGCATGGAATACTAAGGAAGGTGGCTCTGACTCCGAGAGAGGTTGCGATGTGATCTGTGGTAAGGATGTGAGTCTGTACTGGGGTTAAGTGACCTGGCATGTCGGGTGATTATGGAACAAGCCACATTCAGCTCACATGATGCAGAGGATTCATTGCCAGGCCAGGGCCCTAATCTGAGGAGTGATCCCTCTTGGTAATAACTAATTAGTGTTGTGTTAGCAATGTGTGCTTTAATTTGGTGTATGGATTTAACAAGTTACTGCCTTCAGGAAGATCTGAAACTAGAGAATTTAATGCTTATGTAGTATTACTGCCATGTGGTTTGCACATTGAAATTAAGAAAGTAATGCTGGAAAACTAAGGCACTTACCTACCATGCATCAGGTCCTGAGTTTGATGCCCAGAAAGAAGGAAGGAAGGACAGAAGGGAAGAAAATGGAGAAAAAGAAGAAGAAGGAGAAGGAGGAAGAGGAAGAGGAGGAGGAGGAGGAAGAGGAGGAGGAAGAAGAAGAAGAAGAAGAAGAAGAAGAAGAAGGAGGAGGAGGAGGAGGAGGAGGAGAGGGAGAGGGAGAGGGAGAGGGAGAAGGAGGAGGAGAAGAGGGCAATGAGAGAAGAAACAGATTAGAAATCACAAATTCTGAGCTCGACTAGATTATATTAACTCTTTCCTTCATACACTTCTTTTAAACATTAATCAAAGGAAAAAGAAATGATTGCCATACCTTTCACATTTATTAAGTTGGGTTATCAAAGAATATTCCTGCTATCCTTGTGGACAGAATCACTTCATATGATGACCAAATGGACTCCTGGATAAGAAAGGACCACAAATTGACCCGATGGCAGATCCTTAGGTACCTGAAACTGTCTGTCATTTGGAATTCTTTTCTACTCTCACAGTGAGATAAAAATATTAATGTTTGATATATGGGGGGTGAGAAAAAAGAAATTAACCAAAGGTTAAACATTTAGCTACAGAAAAATAAGTCTGATTCTAATTAGAATGCATGAGGGAGAATATTTTCTTATTTTAGGATATATAGATGATAGTTATCAGGGCTGGGAGTTTAGTTCAGTGATCCCAGCTCCTGCCTTGCATGCTAGGGTCAGGAGTTCTATCTCCAGTGCTAACAGATATATATACATACAAACATACATACAAACATACATACATAAGAAAGTCAGTAGTTCATAGTCTAAGCCAGTAAGGGCAAACCTTTTAGAGATGAGTGCCCAAAACACAACTCAAAACCCACGACTGCCGACACTGCATTTAAGCCTGAATATTCAGTGTTCAGCTGCTGGGGCCGTTTCCTCATATCACCACAGAGAGGACTCAGAGGACTCTCTTGGGCATGCGTGCTAGAGGTTCAGCACCCCTGTGTTACATCACTGTGTGTAGAGGGGAAGGATATGAGGTGGTGGTGAAATTTCTGGGCTGAATGTCAAGCAGAATCTTATCTCTGAGCTACGGACACTGGGAGGTCTTGTAAGTTACCTTTGGTAGTTTCTCAAATTCACCAGGGCCTCTTAAAAGAACTGAAATAGGAAGATTGGAAATAGCTGGTAACACTGGAGATTTTATGGACATATTGGAGAGTGTGTGACTCTTCCTTTACAGTGTAACTCAGTTTTAACAACAGATGGGGCACAGTGACCCTGGGGCTCATAATCCTGCTGCTCATGTCCAAGGGAGGGCCAGTGAATTCTGAGGAAGGAGAAAGAGCTTATCCACACTTGGTCTTCAAACTGAGGACTTGGGAAAGGAAAGCTTCAAATTTTAAAGTACTAGTGTAATGTCATTACAATTCAAAATTGCATGGAATAAGATTTACAAATATTTTATTAATTTCAGTATAATTAACTCATTAAACTCTAAAAATTTTTACAATTATGTCTCGTTTTGTTGATGAAATTTCTATCCACCTACTTAAATAGGTGGATAGAATAGTATGTAGGAGTCATTTATTCCTTTCTGATTTATATTAGATTAATCTACTTGGTTATCTATCTTCTATCTATCAATCTATCTACCTATCTGTCATCTATCTAATCTGCACATCTTCCCATTATTTTCCTTGCAAATAGTGAAAAATCACAATATTTCCAAATATGTTCTTATATTAAAAGGCAGCTGTTAGCATTAAAAAATAAGCTGAACCATCTTTGTATGCTTGGGATGAATCCAATTTGGTCAGAGTGTATGATCTTTTTGATGGTCCTCTGTGTTCTGCTTGCCAGTATCTTATGGACGATTTTTGAATCTATATATTTAGAGAGATTGGCCCATTCTCTCTCTTGGTTGGTTCTTTCTCTGCTTTTGGAATCAAGGTAATAGTTGCTTCAAGGAATGAATTTGGGAGTCTTGTGTCCCCTTCAGTTTCATTAATGAGTTTGAGAAGTACTGGCATTAGCTCTTTCCTACATTTTTTGTAGGATTCACCAGTGAAGCTATTAGAACTGAGGCTTTTCTTTGTTGATAAGATTTTAATTACATTTTTTAGTTTCACTGAGTTATATTGGTATGTGCTGAGATAAACCTCTAGCAGAGGTAAAAAGTTGTAGGAGAAATCTTCTGTGAGGCTTTTGTCTTGTGAACCTAAGAATGATATTAATTGGATGACAAAGATCAACACGTTAACTCAAAATTCTACCAAGTATCAAATCTATGGCAATGAAACTTATGTAAGAGTTAATTTATTTTACAGTGTGAGGTTGATTTGTCTTTCTTTGGAAATTGTGAACTAGCACTAAGTCCAACACATACAGTAACTTCCCGATTTAACAAGTCTCAGAGTTATGAACTTTCAAATATATGAACTGCACATTACTGATGTTTGTAGATGTGAACAAATGGTGGAAGAAGCTCATGCGTTCGCTGGAAATTATTCCAGTTGTGCTATTGTGTGCTCACTACGCAGAGTGTACAGGGATCAGTTAGAGCACGAGATACCAGGAGCAAGAGGAAAAGCAGTGATCACGTGGAGCGGACTGCCAGGAAGTGCAATCCAGTAACCATGGAAACAAAAATGAAAGTACTGTTCTAATATCCTAAGGCAGTGTAAACATTTATTTACGGTATTCTTGAATGGTTTTTTGCCCAGAATTGAACCAAACTTTTATTTTTTAATTGATTTTATTGGTATATTTTAGACATACATTGTGATCACATTCAAAACTGAGAATTTGTACCAGTACATGACATATCTTGATTCTCATTCTTTTCCATTTCCCTGTCCTTTCAATAATTCCCAACCTTTATACACACAAACTTTGTTTCCTTTCTTTTACTATCAAGTTTTTTCTTTCATTTCTTTACTTTTCCCTAAATGTGCTTTCCCTTTTCCTTTTGAACATTTTCTTCCTATTTCACATTGCTCGTCATACATTTTGGCACTCATTTACACCGTTAGTTTTCTCATACCAGTAAAAAGATGTGATATTTACATATCTATGTCCTATTAATTTCACTTATGAGTATGTTCTCAAGGTGCATTCATTTGAGTACAAATGACTCAAACTTATCATTCTTTATGGAAGAATATCACTCCATTTATAAAAAAAGCTACGTCTTCTTTATCCAGTCTCCCATGGATGTGCATTTGGGCTGTTTGCAAGATTTAGCTATTGCAAACTGAGCTGCTAAAAATGAATGAACATATATCACTGTGATGTGATTTTTAAAAATTCTTTCATGTATATCGCTAGCAGGGGATTAGCAAGGTCAAATGGAGCCTCAAGTCCTAGTTGTTGAGAAATCTCCCCACTGATTTCCACAGTGGTGTTTTTAATGCTTTATATTAAATATATTGTGGCAAAAGTATGTAAGACTCATTTTGTTAGTTCTAAAGAATGAATTGACTATAAGTGTTCTCTTGGAAGAGAGCTCTTCACAAGTCAGGGACTTACTATACTTACTTTCATATCTTTTTTGCCTAATAATATTCAAGAATCAAACAAAAGTTTTGAAAGTTTATTCAATCCCTCTTCCATTAATGTAAGAGGGGGGAAAAGCTAAGCACATATCTTAAAACAAAAAATGACTTAGTTTGCTCAAGATGAATAATTATTACAATTGAAAAATAAGTAGGTTAAATACATTACACTTAGATCAATTACTTTAGTTTTTTAAAGTTATAGTCTTCCTTTCCTTTAATAAAGTGTTCACACACAAAACATAATAAGAGCAAAAGTTTTTCTACTTAATGTCAGGAAAAAATAGTGCTTACTTGAAACCTATGCTGATGTTGTTGCCTGGGAATTAGTTATAACTCACTCTGCCTCAAATAATTCTGTGTGTGTGTGTGTGTGTGTGTGTGTGTGTGTGTGTGCGCGTGTGTGTGCGTGTGTGTGCATGCACGCATTTGTGTGTGTGCTTATTCATCTAGATTCATACCTTAAGAGAGACAGAGATATATCAAAAGGCAAAAGATGAAAGATATGACAAAATTTCAGAATATCAGCCAAACATTACTTTTTCATACATGAAGAAAAAAATTATTTTCTTTTATGTATTTCACCTGAGTGATATTTATAGTAATTCTGTTAAAATAATACATATAATGCACATGAGATCTTATCGAAGAATCAGACACTATGCTTTATGCATTTGTCCTCTTATTCACTTTTTCTCTGATATTTCTTCCTGCTGAGACTCATTTTTTAAAATATTCATCTGACATACAGTAGTTACTGAATTAATCGTAGTTCCTTTTACTTTTTTATTTCTAGCTATATTAAAGACAGTTTCAGAAATTCATTTTGTTCTAATTATTCAATATTGAAGTTACATACATTTGCCAACATTGTCTGTTGTCTATTTTGTAAGATATTCAATATAAACACCAATGTCTTATTGCTGTTTGTATGTTGCTCAAGAAAAATAAGGTATTTTGCTTAGAAAACTAAATTTAACCTATGAAATGAACAGCGAGTATTGTATTTGAGCTGAAAAGAGAAATCTATATAAAAAACAGTAAGTGCACTGTGTGTCCACAGCAGCATTAGATCTTGGCCATCAGCACAAGTAAGAATGGTCCCTTAGAAAGAAAACACGATTTTAATTTGAGTGCCTGTCAATGACTTTTTAATTTTTAATTTTTATACATTTCATGTGTTTACGTCATTGGCCATTGATTACAAATATTAGTCTGGGATTAGCCTGTCTGTATCTAGATCTCTCCAGCTAACCTTAAGTATTATCTGGTGCTTGGGCCAGAAGTTTATCATTAAAGTGTACATGATAATAATCCATCTACTTCATAGAATAGTTTTGAAGGTAAGAAGCTATAATAAATACAAAAGACTAGTCAGTTAATCTAGTAGGTGATATGGGATGAACTGTGTTATTTATTCTTACTATTTCTATTACTGAACAGAGAAAAGTACATTAGAAGTTCCTATTCAATTAAAGATATATTCAAATGCACTTTATTTTCATCTCCACTGTTTTTCAAAGCTATCTCTCACAGATTTGTAGTTATAAGAGTTGAATAGTGCTTATGTTATTGTACAAAAAATAAAATAATTAAAGTAACATTTTTACTTTAAACAATGAAATATTTAAGTATTCAGTATGGCTCATATGTAAGATACTTAGCAGATGACTTTTGTATCACCTACTTGGAATGCAAGTATTTTTAAGTTTTCCTGGGAATCTTATGTTTTGCTTCCTTGAGTACACACAGTATTTTATAGTTCTGCAGAAATTTTAAGATGGCTTCCAGTAATTTTGTGAGCAATATCATTGGTTTTAACAGGTATTGCATTGATTTGCATATAGTAGAGTGGGGATAGTAGACAGTTAGAAATAACTAACTAGTAGATAGTAGGGATAGTAGAAATGTTAAAATAATTTTGATTGTTTCAGCCCACAAACATGAGCTCTTCTCTAATTTATTTGTATCCCCTTTAATTTCTTTCATCAATCTTCCAGTTTTCATTTTAAACATGTTCTGTTTTCAATTAAAATTATGTAGGTGTTTTATTTGCTGATGCTATTATAAAAGAGATTTCTTTCTGCTTCTACATTTTCAGATAATTTATTATGTAATATTCCTCTTTATGAAAAAGGAAATAAAATTTCTTAATTAAATAGGAGAATGAAAATAGTTATGACACCGTGTATCACTATCTTCAAAGCAGTTACTCAGGATAAAAATATAAATCATAAGATTTTAACTAAAAGAAATAAACAGATGATAATACAAGTCTTCCTTTTCAGCAAACTAAACTAGTAGTATAATTGGAACCAAATGGCACATACGTTGAATTAGTTTGAAGACAATGGAATTTGATTTGGGGAAGTATTTGAAGTTCTCCTGACTTCCTATTTATCTTTCTTGCTTTATATATAATTTTGTATGTGTACTTAAATTTTACATACTTAACTTATTTTATAATTTAGAGGAGAATGGCTATGTTTTCATTTACGCGAGAAAAATGGCTATAGTCATATTTATCACTTGTTGTATTTTTTGAATGAAAGCAAAATATCCTTGAATGCTTTTGCTTATGAACTGAATCATTTGCCAACAGATGTGCCAGAGCTCAAACACCACTAGATTAAATGCCTTCTTCTTCAGGACCATCCTCTGACAATTATCCCCACTGCTCCAGCCTCCAACAAGAGAACACAGGCTGTGTGGTCTTCCTGTTGTGATTTCAGGCCTCTGGGGGCCCCAGGAGACCCGCGTTTTTCTCTTAGACTCTCCATGTACATCTCAAGAAGCTGTCTTTCACCCAGTCTCTGAGGAAGTTTATTACTTCAGTTCTAAAAGTTTTGGTGGAGTCACTAGGGTTTTCTATATAGGAATCATGTCACCTACAAAGAGTGACAATTTGACTTCTTCCTTTTTAATAAGTATGGGTTTTACTTTTTTTCTTTTATCTAATTACTTTGGCCAAGATTTTCAATAATCAGATGAATGAAACTGATGAGGTAAACATCTTGTCTTGTTCTACATTTTAAAGAGAAAGTCTTCAGCTTTTGCCTAATTAGTGTGATGCTATCTGCATTATACAAGGCCTTTATTATGTGATGTATATGTTTTCATGCCTAATTTCTTACAAGTTTTCTTCATGAACTGATGTTCAATTTTATCAAATGTTTTCTCTATATCTATTTAAAATCAAATGATCATATTTTTGATCCTCATCCTGTGATATGGTATGTCTTCTGTTGATTTGCATATAATGAACTTTTTTGCATTGCTAGGATGAATGCTATTTGACTGCAATGAATAATCTTTTCAATTATAGTGTATTCTTTTCAATTGTACTGAGTTTACTAATATTTAGAGGAAGACATTTACATTTATGTCCATTAGGGATATTGGACTGCAGCTTCCTTTTTTGATATATGTCTTTAGATGGTTTTAGAATCAGGATAATGTTAACATCATAGAAAGAATCTGAAAGAATCCCTTTCTCTTTATTTATTTGGAATAATTGGTGTTATTTCTTCTTTAAATTATTTGATAAAATTTAGCAATGAAATGTAAATGTAAAATTTTGATTAGTAAGATTTACTAGAATAATCTAATTAGGTTGGTAGATTAACAATTCCCTTAAAATTGAAAACACATGTTCTGAGTGCCACCTTGCTGTTTATTCACACTAACACTTCAGATGTATTCCATGAAATGTTCCATAGGAGAAAAGCAACATTGTGGCTGGCAAAAAATTAAAGGAAGTTGTTCACTGAAGGATTCATTAGGCTTCTGATTTGTTTTTTCAGAGTAACACTGTGCTTGTGGGGATGGCATGTTCTAATGTTGCTTCCTCAGATTTAGACTATAAGACACAAAAGAAATCACCAGTTGTTCCAGATTCATTGATCTCTTTGTAACTTTTGATGACAAAATGTATAAGGTTATGACTAGAAATACAATTTTAAAAATTATAATACATAAGAGATAAGACCTTTAGGTTCACTGAAATTATTGAAAATACTCTGGTAAAGAGAAATATATTCATAAGGTGCTTGCTGAGCATGGAATTGGAGGAAATAAAAAATGATTATGATAAGTAGTCCTTCTAACTTTTATTCTTTGGGATCCAATATGAATTTTATAAACATATTGCAATGTGAAGTTAATATTTGATTGTTCTTAAATAAATGGTAACTTAAAAGTGAACTTTTTGAGAACCATGTATTTAGTGGTGAACCAGTGACTAATTCTATAAATCAAAATGATTCCGACATATTTACTATGAAATAATTATGATTGTGTAACTAATTTTGTCAGTAGTATTTCAAATTACTATTCCAATTTGTACCACAATAATATCTGTTTCTAATTTTCAGTTTTTTTTGGGGGAAGATTTAAATAAATACAAAATAAATGTGCCTATGATGTTTTTCTATCACTACTCAGAATGTAACAAAGTGGTTTGCAGTGCAGTCATGAAATCTATTCTGAAGTCAGAATTTATTGGTTAGATGATTTGAGGATGTTACTTAAACACTTTGTGCCTAAATCATCCTGTGTAAAATTCAAAGACAATAAGACATTTAACAAGCACATCCGTTGTTTGGGAGCATATGGTGGTAGTAGAACAGTTCAATGAAGATAAGAGCTGCAATATGATTTTTAAAATTATAGAAAAATATTTATCAATAAAAGACATTTCAATTTCTGACTAAGAGGACTTTTTCTGTTCTTGTAGCCCCTCCTCTTCCACAGGCACAGATGAGGTTCCTAGTGACCTAAACCAAGGAAAGGCACTGGTGAGCTATCACCAGATTGAGGGGGAAAGCCAAAGAACAACCACAGAACTCACAAAAAGCACAGAGAAAGAATAAGAAAATCCCTTGACAGTTCTGATCCCAATCTATACAACACCAGTAGATACAGTACGAGTTAACCCCTTCCTTCGTCTCCGTGAACAGTGCTCCAGCAGATCCATCAGTTACTTCTCCATCTTCAGCTCAGGAGAAGCAAATAATCCAGTAATCTGCCCCTGAAATAGTCTCATTGGTTTTTAAGAGGGCTGATCTTTGAACAGAAGCAGCTGTTCCTGGAAAGAATTAGCCGCCGGGACACAGATATTCAGGGGAAGGTAGAGGTCTGCACCGCGTCGGAATATCCAAGTCACCACCACTCCACGTGGCAGGAGCTCACCTTTTCCAGACCATCTTCGGTGACACATGAGACAAGACAACCGTCATTCAGCAGTTAACTCTGTGCCTGGTTTTCGTTCTTTTAAAAAATGCTTCTTGGTACATGTTTGCATACATAAGGATTAATTTCATTGTGGAAAGTTAATACAAGTACATAACATACCTCATTTCTTTATTTCTCATATTCCTTGCCCTTCCCATTTTCAAAAATATTGCCAGCATTAGTTATTGATTTAAATAATTATCATAAAGAAATTAACAGACTAAATGGCAAAAAAACATATAATACACATAAAATAATTATAGCAAATCAAGTGCACATTTTGATACGTTGGTCATATTGGATTACAATAAGTATTTTTCCTCTTTTTACCTGTTATCTATGTTTTACTTTGTATTCTCTTTATATGTGTTCCTTCTCATATAAAATAATGCACTTTTAAGCTCATGTGTCTGATTTAATCTACTGATTGGTCTGGTGTAGTTCCAGGCATGAATAATGGGAAGACTCATCCTACATTTAAGTGCTATCTACCACAACAGGGTATAACCTTGGTAGAATATAAGGATAGAAACAATAATGTTGGAAGTCACTTATGATCTCAAGGTGCTTTCATTTTCATATAAATGATGCAAGTTTATGTAGTAATCCCTTGTGTATAAATACTACATTTTCTTTACCTTTTCATCCATGATGGAAATGTGATTCTTTTACCATGTATTGTGCTGCTGTAAATATGGATATGCATGTGTCATTTGTAATATGATATAATTAATTATTGGGATTATATCAAGAAGAGGAATAGCTGGGCAAAATGGAATTTTTAGTTTTAGTTTATTGAGGAATCTTCACACTGATTTTCATAGTGGTTCCATAGCTAATTTATACTCCCATAACAATAAAGAATGGCTCCTTTTTGCTTTGTAACCAGTCTAGCATTTGTTATTTTATTTGTTGATGATGGCCATTTTTTCCAAAGTGAAATGGAAACTCAGTGCTGTTTTAATTTGAATTTCTTGAATGGACATTAATGTTGACTATTTTTCATGAGTTTATTGGCTGATTATATTTCTTCTTCAGAAAAGTTTCTATTCATTTCAAGTGGTCATTTTCTGATTGAGTCTAAAGTTTGGGTGTATGAGGGTTGAATCTTTTGGAAATTAATGTAAAGCCTACATATTAATCTCTTTAGTTAAAGGAGGAATGGTTTATTTTGTTCACAGTTTGTTGAGGTTTCAGACTATACTTAGCTGAATCCAAATGAGGGGGACACAGCACATGGGCATCACAGAGGAGAAAGAGTTCATGGCAGGCAGAAAAGCACCGAAGGAGCAAGTAACTGTCTCTCTCCTTCTACTCTACCAAGGTTATACCCTGTTGTGGCAGACAGTACTTAAAGGTAGGATGAGTCTTCCCATTATTCATGCCTGGAACTATGCCAAACCAATCAGTAGATTAATTTGCATCACACACTCCAATCCATTCATCTCTGAAAAGCCCCACCTCTGACCACACAAGGTTTTGAGGAGATATCTAGATTCAAACCATTACAGTCATTTAGGGCTTTGATCCATTTTGATTTTAGTTTAGTGCATCATTAGAGATATGGATCTAGATTCAGTCTTCACAAATATAGAAAGTAAGAATTTCCAGATCTCTGTCACAGAGGACATTTTGCCTCCAGTGAAAGTATTTAGCCCCCTTTGTTAAAGATAAAGTAGCAGAATATGCCTAGAATTGCTTTTCATTCTCAATTGTATCCTAGTGATCCAACAAGCCTTTTTTTTCTGCCAAAACCATACTGTTTTATTACTGTAATTTTTAAATACAATCCATCCTCTGGAATTGCCTTGTTCTTTATGTCCAGAATTTCTGCTGGATTATTTTCCCCTTTTCCCTCACAAATACCAGAAATTATTTCAAGGCATTGTACACAATTGGCCATTCTCTGACAAAAATTCAATGTGAGAAATGAAAATAATACCATGCTAAGTGTAATTATAAAGTTCTATGATTTGAGTGAAAGTGGCCAGCCTGCGCCAGACTACTGAACCCAACTGACTGGTGTGGGAGCCACACAGACCCTGCCTGTGCACCTCATTCTAGGGAACCTCTTCCCTGATGATGTCCATGAGAACACAGTAGCATAAACTGGCTCTGATCCTTACTAGTTAGTAAACTAAAGTAATCAGGTACAGGTAAACATCCTTAAGTGAAAAAAACAAAATCAGAAAATCTGGAAACTTAACATGATCCCATGTGTGGAAAATTCCACATGTGACTTCACATGATGAGTCATGATCAAACCCTAGGAACATTAAAAATGCTGTATAAAATTACCTTCAGTTTAGAAGTACAAAGTATATATGAGACACATGTATCTTCTGTTTAGACTAGGGTCTCATCTTCAAGATTTCATTACTTACACTCAAATATTATACCAAACACTCAAAAAAAAATCTGAAACATTTCAAGTCCTAAATATTTTGGATTAGGGATATTCAGTCTGCACTAATTATTCATCAACTTATTTATCACATTGTTATTGGTCAGCAAAGCATGATTTTTTCTTTCTATCATAAATATAAAACGATGGGAACACATTAAACCTAAAGGGAATTTCAAGGTAATATTGATTTGGTAGATGTTGAAGAAATACTGCATGTAGATATAAGGATTTCATGCAACCAAAAAGTTGGATTACATATTTAAGTGACACAGTGATTCTACATAAGGAAATTCAGATACTAATGCCTCTATAGAAGGAATCTACCTGTGATTTTTAAGAAATAAAATCCGTACAATATTTATTTTCTCACTCCATTTATTTTCTAAATTTGTACAAATGTTTTATCACAAAGTAATAAACAAGAGTCTATGGCTAGGATGGTAAAATAGCCAAGCCTTTAAAAGAATCATACAAAGTAACTATTATTCTGAAATGTAACTCTTATTCTGAAATTTCTTAGGTGCGCTGGGTGCAGGGGCACACGGAAGTTTCTAGGGCATGGCGTTTTTATGAAAGTTGTTCTTTCCTTAGATTAATCACAGAGAAGGATGGTTTTTAATATTGTCAAACAAAACTCCCACCTTCAGTGTGAGCAGCTTTCCTGCTAACACTGATCTGTAGATTGTGACCTGTCCTCAGAAATCCTTTCAGACCCTCTTGTTCATGTGAACTGATAAAATCATCACAGGCATGCAAGAGAGCTCTTCAAAAGCTATGGCAAATGTCTGTTGTTTTTTCTAGGAAAAGAATATACTTATCCCTGCAAACAGAAGATATCAACTTCTGAAAGTGCTAGTGTGTCTCCTTCTGTGCTAAAAGAAGGATTAACTTGAAAATCTCTATCTGTGCAAGGCTGAAAGGCCCTGGAAAACAATAGTTACATTTAAAAGAATTTGAAAGTATAATAGCAATGGGGAGGGCAAGGCTTCGGTGAAAGCACTTAAACTACAAATGTCATCGCAAAATAACAGATAGAGGTGTAAAAATGTGAAATATATGGCCTTGTCAAAGGAAAACTGACAACCTCTTCATGCTTTTAACTGAATAATTCAAGAACATTGGACAAGCTGAGGAGGCAGAAAAGAGCGGTGAACATCAGAGAAGCTGTGAGCTGTCACCTGGGTGAGTTCAAATGTTAATGTGGGGGGTGCGGTACAGTCTGATGTAGGTCTCAAGAACTGCCTATCTTTGATGGTTGAAAATGACTTACAAAAATGCTACAGAAAACAATAGGAAACAGTATCATTGTCGCTGGTGGTCAATAGAGGTTGACCTCAGCCGGACCCCAGCTCCTGAGATCCAGCTCAGGATAGAACTGCTGCCCTCCTAGCTATGGGCTGTCTTAGTTTTGACCAAGTGATTGGCTCCTGGTGGACTAGAAGGATTGTCTTGTCAGAGAAATTTGAATTTTAACTCGACGGAAGTGTATGATTTGAACTTCCTGTCAGTATGGCAGTCAGGAGGGGCTTCAGACCCATGCCTGTGAGTTTATGGATTCGAAGTATTCTGAAAATATTGCATCTGTAAATTTTGCTCTGGCAATGATTCCTAAAAAGATGACTATGTCAACTGTTTATGTGGTATTTGCATTGCAGTAGATATTGCATGTTATCTGATTTGAAGTACGTAGGGGGATGTGTGTAAGTTAGATGCAAATATTGCACCATTTTATGGAAGGGACTTGAGTATCCATGGATGATGGTTTTTAATGGTGTTCTGCAATGAGTCCCCTGAGATTCTGAATGGCTACCATGTCTGTACAACCTACTCAACAGCTATGTAACCAGGTGTTCAGATAAAAAGGAATGTTCTTCATTAAAGTTTCAAGTTTCTATTTCTATTATTTACACTAAAAAAAAAATCAAGAATAAGAAAAGACATTCTACCTGAATGTAATATTACATATACACAATGTTAAAAACTATTATTTTTTCAGGGTATCATAGGTTATTTTCTATAAGATATACTAAATTAGTATTTAGCATTCAAAAAATGTAACAATTTAAAAAGGTAGAAACTGGAATAATAAAGAATCCATTAGAATCTAAGGTGTGGCTTGTATTATTTACTTTTGTATTATGTAATATTTCTCAAACACAATTGTCCTATTTAATTGAAAACATTAACAATACCAACAATATTAATAATTATGGGGCTATAGAATCAAACATCGTAGTGGGTATGAAATTTTCACCTTTTAATCTATAAGTAAAAGCTGGCTGACATCATATCAGCTTGCTTTGAGTCTCTGAGCACACTTTTACTCTTTCTGTGCCAGGATATTATACACAAACTATCAAGACATTATGCCAAGACATTCCTTGATGTTAATCAGCTAGACTGGTGTACATATTGTGTATCAGAATAACAAATGTAATCTAAGCATGTTCTCATCACTTTCATTTTACATTTTTTAGGACATGGATTATGTCTTTTTTGACTTTCTAAAACTACTGAGAAAATACTATTTTGCAGTGGAAAAATTCA
This sequence comes from Petromus typicus, assembly GCA_004026965.1. Lineage (NCBI taxonomy): Eukaryota > Metazoa > Chordata > Mammalia > Rodentia > Petromuridae > Petromus > Petromus typicus. The sequence goes on along the minus strand of PVIR01013961.1, from coordinate 9,301 downwards.
TCAATTAATGCAAATTTGATTTTTTTGGTAGATATGAAAGTAAAAATTTTCATTGACAGAGTACTGGAGATTTTTACTTAATCATTAAATATATTTTTAACTTGTTTGGAGTTGTGTAAGTATATAAGTTCCAGAACTACCGGAGATCTTGTGAAGTAATCCCTTTTTATTCCTGAGCTAAAAAGTTTTCTATCTTGTAATCATTTTAGGTGACTTCAGAATTGGAAATGAAGTCCTAGTGCCATGCCACCAAGTGCAATGATGAGAATTATCAAACTGCAGTAGAAATGAGACATAGGGTTGACATTGCTACTCAGAAATATCAAAGTGTCTAATGATTACAGGCCGAAGAAAGTATTACCTGTTAATGCCATAGGATGATCATCACTGTTTGGAAATATAACAGGAAAAACATTGTTCTGAACAAAAGAATTTGAAACATGTTTTATAGAACTAGACATTTTTTACTGTATAAGCAACTATTTTTTAAAAATGAAAACTGTATTTGTCACTATACCTTTAAAATACTGTGAAAATAACCAAAAAGTTCTTAAGTTGGCCAAGGCCTCCTTCATTTCCAAAAATATTTGTTTTATCCACGTGAACTCAATCATTGTTTTTCTCATAAAGAGCTTGAGGTTTCTTGAGTATTTATTTTTAGGATCATGGGAAATTAGTGGAATCATTACAACCTATGTTCTATCCATGCACATGACTTAGACCTGGTCAGTCACCATTTTTTTTCTGGAATATCTCATGGTGGAGATGAACAGGTGTCCCTCTTGTCTGATTGAATGAAAAGAGGTAAGCATTTTGGCCTGAGATTTTGGAAGCCTTCTCCATACCACACAAAGAATAGGGTTATGGAACAGAAGAATAGCTAGAGGGAGCAAGATCAACCTGTCATACCAAAGGCTTAATCTCAGCTGTCTGTTTACAAATGATGTTTCTGCTTCAAAAAAAAAAAACCCATATTTTGTATTTCCCTTTATGAATTCGCACACAAAGGCATGAGACACATATAACATTTGAAAGGAAATTGAAGTTTATGATACATTTTTTATTGGGACAGAGACTGGTAAGAATACAGTCTTAAAACAACAACAACAAAAATAGCTGGGACTGGGAAGGGGCTAATATTCTAAAAACCAGAGGCAGTGGGTAGAATATGGCATGGAGTTCATGAAAATGTTTCCTCTTTGACCTCCTGTTTGTCCTGAGGACAGATGAACTCATCACATGACCCAGCACGACCACTGTCCACCAGAAGTATGTGAAATTCCAGGGTGGCAAACTTTGGAGTCCTCTGGTGATGATTTCTAAGAAAACTGTCTTCTTTTTATATTATAGCCCAGTAGAGAGGCACCTTAGAAGTGTTTCTTGAGTCTCAGTAACATAGTAAACCTTTATGAGATCCGTATTTCCTTCTATATTTATAGTCCTCTTAGACAGGGCTGTAAAGGGCCCTCGATGGGAAACCAACAACAATGCAGGATGCCCTGCCCAACCTGCCCTTCTTTGCTTGGGCCCCACTGCTCTTAATGAATCAAGCTTGCTTCTTCTTCCTTCCATGAGATATATTGTCTTCCAAGAGGATAGTTGGATCCTTTGAAAAGAAGTCAAAGTGGAGGTTTATCCCCAGACAGTGTTTGAATTTATTTTAGATGGGGTAGAGGGAGACATTGACACCCTGATGATTTATCTGGATGTACACAATCATTACAAAGCAACATTTGCTTGAATATTTCTTAAAGGAAATGTAGTACTTTTCAAAGTAATCATCTGCCACTCTATCAACCAACTATAGACTTTCAGTATTCTATCATGTGCTGAGCTCTCTACTATGCTTTCGAATGGAACTCGCACCTCCCCTTAGATATGATGGCTATTTTTAGTTGAGTTATCAGGTCTTGCTTGAGAGCTTTTCAGCCCTAATACCAGTTACAGGAGCATTAAAAGGAAAGATGAAGAAAAACTATTACATAATATGATAGCAAAAAATCAATTTTTAAATAACTTCATACAGACAAGAGTAACATCATTTTATTTTGTATTCATCTTCCGTTTTGCAATGTTGCTCTGCAAAGAAAATGAAAAACTCATAGTAGCATGAATGGTCCTTTTTGCCAAGAGATATTTTTAATGTGCGATTAGAGGCAGGTTTATTTTTAGCAGGGAATTGACAGTCTTTGTAGTGATGTAGAAGGTATGCCTGTCTTAAAAATCATTTACTTCTGGTATCACCTCCACAACCCAGAAGCGATTCTTATGTGATTAACAGCACATTTTATCTTGGCTATTTGGTCCACTTTCCTTAAATCTCCATTATTATTTTAATTTGGTACATGTTCTCTTCATTCCCTGGGAGAATAGATGCTGTTATATTCTTCAACGCTTGAGCATGTAGTTAGTCTCATTTCATTGGTTATGGATTTCCATTTGTGAGGTAGTTAAAATAATCTCCTTGGTTTCCAAAATCATCAGTTTGATCACAGTTCCACAGTAATGTGAAATCACATAATGGGGATCAATCAGAATCCTAGTTTTCAAAAAAATGGATATGAGGACATTTATTTTGGCCATTTCTCCCCATGATTCAAGAAAAGACAGTGGTTGAAGAGTACAGGTGCACCGTGCTCTTAGGTGGCCCTGGTGGAAGACAGTCTTGTGGAAACACTCAGTCAGTGAGAGAGACGGGGATGAGTCTGCATCTACCTCAGTCTTAATCAAAGCTGTTTGTGTTCTGTGTTTCTGGGAGGCCGGGGAAGGCAGAGGTTCTTGTACATCCACATAGTGCTTCACATAGTTCACATTAACTGGCTCTTGGACCTGCTGAATGAGAGGGCACTGGCTTATCGATCCATGCACTAGTGCACTGAGTTTGGAGGTTAACTCTCATTTGCTCAACGTTAAGCAGATCCAAAGGAACACCCAGTTGAGGCTGCTCAGTCTGGTATAATTTTCCCTGAATGTCCTGTAACCACTTTGGTTTGTGTCACAGCTATGAGCAAGGTATTTATAGTGCATGAAAAAAAAAAACACCCAAATACATGGCAAGTCAAAGTTTCACAAGCATGTGGTTTGCTTTCTGAGTCAGTTTAACCTAAAATCAAGGTGTCCTTTATTTCTGAAATACTGAGCAATATTTTCAGATGATCAGAACCAGTCACTTTACATTGAAAAACTAGGAATTTATGTAATGTGTATAATAAAGCAAATAACTTTAAAGTGACTTATAGTGCCTTCTTCACTGTATATGTTGCTAATAACTAAAAAGATAGAATTCAGCTTTACAAATAATTACTTTAGTAATATTTAATAATTAGCAGAAATAGCCAATAGAGAGTTATAGTACTTTTATAATTGGCTTTAAATTCCCTGCAGTATGAATATATATATATATATATATATATATATATATATATATATATATGTGTGTGTGTATTATTTATCTCTTCATGTGTCTTTAATGATGCAATCACTTCAAAGGCAGTAGTTCATTCTTAAGAGTTAGTTACTTATGAAAGTAAAATATATATGTATATTCTCTCCCATTTCTTCATGTAACAGGAGAGCATCAAATGTGTGAAAAAGCACACATATGCCCTTGTTCCTGAATATGGGAAATGGGACAACTCATCAGAGGGGGAAATTAAGATGATAGAAGTAGGCAAACACTTGTGACCAGGGAAACAAATGAGAAACATTTACAATTTATTAATGAAATATTTTTAAAAGGCAGTTAATTGGCCATCACCAAAAAGTAATTTTTCTTATCTTTTTAGCTCTTTATACTTAATTCTGTAGCATTGTTTTTATTTTAAATTAGCATTGTTTTTATCTTAAATTACCTATGTGCTTGCCAGAATATTTCCTAAGGCTATGGTTTTAGTCGGTTTTCACCCAGGAGAGAGTTTCATATCATGAAGTTGCTTTTTTCCTGTGGACAGAATTTAAAAGATAGAGTCTTACCCCCATATCTCTCCTTGCTTTTGGTGGGCAAGTTGCAATTGCCATTCATAACCTATATAATGCTCTCTTCCTTACACAAGATGGCCCTGTGGCTTTCTTTTAGCTAAGAGAACATGACCTAAATGAAAGGATTCTGTAGACATATTTAGGGGCTCCAATCTGTCAAAATGCATCTAATCCAAAGAGAGGTCATCCTCAGTGGGCCTGATATAAACAGGCAAAGGCTTTAAGAAGATGCGGCTATGCTATACCAGGATGCCTCGAAATTGTGAGACACGTGTTCTGCGTTAAGCAATTCAGCTTGTCGTACATAATACATTCGGTCTATTATACATGATCAGAAGTTAGTAGCATACTCTTGCTGTTCACAGCCAGCCTTGGAGACAAGTTGGTCTTCCTTTCTATGTAATTAAACTTCTCCAGAATAACTGCAGACTCAGAAAATACATAATTTTTTTTGAGAAATTCCAGAAGAAAAGTCTCCTCCATTCTTTCTGTAGACCTAGATTCTTTTCCTTTGACCATTCCCTGACCCACTCTGACAGACTGCCATTGTCATCAGTGAAAATCACAGTCGTTTTATATCGAAAAACTAGGAATTTATTCTAGTTCTCCTTCCTCAGATTGAAAACCAGCACTCTTCTTGCTCAGACCGTGAAATTATTATTATTATTGAATGCAATTAGTACATGACAATTTTTCCTGGACTATCTAATTTCAGTTTATCTGCAAGATGGAAGAGTTCAAAAATGCATGTATGCCTGTTTCTCAAGAACAAAGCTGTCCATGCTTAGGATTACACACAAATACTCTCACTACAGTTAAAAGTAGTGATCTGCAATATCTAATCTACAACCTTAACAGATTGTCTTTCTCTTTGTGAGTCTTGTCAGTGTAAGTTTATAATTTTTTTTTCAAAACCAATTTGCTGTAACTTCTTTTACTTAGTTTTCTGAGATAAGCATAGCCAGTTTTCAAAGTACTCTTCAGATTTTATACCTATATTGGGTGAAGTCACTGCGAATGGTGCATCTACAGCATCATTGCTAACAAGATAAGAGCACTGTTAGAACAAGGAAGTGAGGGCAGGGGATTTAGCTCATGGTTCTGGCATCTGCCTGGCAAGGACAAGGTCCTAAATTCAATCCCCGGTAATGACATACCACAATCTTGGGTCTGGTGGTTCACACCTGTAAGCCCAGTACTCAGGAGGCAGAGGCAGGAGGATTGCTGTGAGTTTGAGGCTGGCCTAGGTTCCAATAGTGAGTTCAAGGCCAGTCTGAACTACAAAGAGAGACTGTCCCCCCCCCAAAAAAAAAAGAAGAAGAAGAAGAAGAAGAAGAGAGGAAAAGAGACAAGCTTCACAAAAATAGCCTCAGCTCCTCATGATAAGATGTGCAGCTTTACTTAGTGTGAAACAAATGGGTGTTGCTCCTTGGATCCGAGCCTAGAATTGGAGTCAGATGTTAAATCAATTCCACTAATCCCTGTTGTCGTCTATTACTTCTCATTGTGTTTTTTTTTAATTGTTGTTTTCAAATTGATCTTATTTAAGAGCAAAGTAATTCCACATTGTCATTTCTAATGTTTCTTTTTCGATACTTTCAAATTGTCTTATTTATTTAAAAGAAAAAAGGTCATCTGTTATATTTGAGTGTCTGTATTAATGTTTCCTTTTGATTATAAATTATGCATGCTATATTATTTTGTTCTGTAATTCACACATTACAATTATCTTGTATAGGGAAATAGCTCTCCAGGCTCATTGACTTTGACAGAACAGGGAATGCACAGTAAAGCAGATTCTTCTGTCCGTGATATTAAAAGTTAGACAATATGAAGCCAATCAGTCTGGCCTCAAAAGCTTCTATTTATTATTTCAATGAGAAACAGATGGGAAGAAAGGAAAATAAAACTAACATTTGCTAAAATGCAAAGCAGTCAAATTTTCTTAACTCTTTTTGAATCCTGATAATAAAACAGTACAGTAGGTATTATTAGCCCCTTTTGATGTTGTTCTTACTGTCTCATTGTGGGGGTCAGAGCAACTGTTGGTAGAGCATCTACCCCAGGTTTCCAGCTCTGTAAACTGAATAATTTACTGTATAATAATATTCCCTTATTGATTGCAAACACGATGGTTAAAATAACACAGCTTTGCTTTATGGAGAAATGATTGAAAGAATATCTGAATAACAATAGTTTTTATACAGTGAAATGCAAACAAGAAAAGCGGGATTATTCTACTCATTTCACACTCTATCCATTTATAGCATGTTCCATACTTCTCTATTAAAAAATCCTTCATCAGCAAATTAAATAACAAACAAAATATTTCTTATGAAGTTGTTTTAGAGAAGGTTGGATGCCAGAGTGTGTATTTTGTTTGTGAGAAAAGCAGATTTCTCCGTGGGCTGGCTCTGCCTTTGTATAGTAGGGGACGACCTGGATTGTGGGGCATGAGGAGAGGTGATGAGTGAGACAGAGTTGTGGAACATTCCCAACTCTTCCGCAAGCTCTTTAGCTGCTGCCAATCTGAAAGTGTTCCTTCTAATTGCTGGAAGACTTGAGGTCAGGCAACAGGAAGAAATGAACTCCACCTAGACTTCTTGAACTCTTTTCCAAAGCTCAATTATAAAATTGGTGTTTTGCAAGTTTATGACTAGAGAATCGAAAGCAAGTTTGGAAATTTCAGTAAGTAAGCACCAAAAGGTGCTTTAAACATTTAAGAAACAAAAGCAAAGTAAGTTTACTATCAACATGGCAATTGACACCAACAGTTTTCACCCATTAGTAAGTTCAAATTGCACAGCTTTGTACACATACCAATATTGTGCAAGAAACCAATTAGATTTTGAATTTTAAAAAAGACACTCAATGGCCCATTCCAAACAGCATTTCTGGATTTGTTTGTGGGAAGTGCTGAAGAGATAGATCTACAAGAATGAGCACTCAGAGAACAGGTACCATGGTTTATTACAGCAACATGTGTAGACCATTGACAGTCAAGGAATATCTCCAATACATGGAGAGGCATCTCCACTTCTGAAGTCTGCAGAAAACTTTAAATTGTACCAAAACAAAAGAAAACCAAGATCTAGGAGATCTAGAACAAAATTAACTGAAATATCCAAGATTTCAGAGAGTCCAGAGTCTGAAATTAAGGGATCATGGAGGCAGGACTGAAGCACGATGTCCACTGTCTGTCCTTGTCCTCTCTCACCCTGCTCCTCCTCTCTGCTCCCCAGATGTTCTGCCCTGAGCAACTTTGCACCACCACATTCTTCAGTCATGATAACTCTGGGCTATATCCCCTGAGAGGGTGAGTCAAGTTAAACATGTCCTCCTTCAATCTGTGGGTGTACAGTCTTGTATCCCAGTGGTGGGATCGCTGATTAATTCAAGCACCCACATCACGGGGGGGGGGGGGCAGCCACAAAAGGCTTCCCAGAGACCCTACTCTAGACCTGAGTAACTTTTCGAAGGGAGACAGCCTTCTGGGGGCAGAGAGAGGGAAGAGTCAGTGGACAGACTAAAGTGCAGTCATGATGAGGACAGGCAACCTTACCCCAGGTGTGTAGAGCTGAGACATTTCAGACCAAAATGACAGGTTCACATCTGTTCTTGAAAACCATGATTTCCTAAGGAATAACTCTGATAGTGAAAGTCTGACAAAGACTGGTCTTCCCTCAGGGTCATTTCAGTTTTTTGGATGTTTAAGTTTCTGGAAGGTGGCTGATCCATTTTCAGGCAAAGAATCTAAAATTGCATAGACAAAATTAGCATATATTGAACATGACCAAATAAATTATAGCCAGTTATGCAGACCTTGGAGATTCCCCATTCTTTTTGAGTTGCCCTAATAATTTACTGGAGATATATATATATATATATATATATATATATATATATATATATATATATATATATATTTTTTAAGGTTTTTTGAGACAGGGTCTCGCTTTGTGGTTCAGGCTAGCACTCAACTCAGCCTCAAACTCACATTACAGCAATCCTCCTGCCTCTGCCTCCCGAGTGCTGGGATTCCAGGCATGAGTCACCATGCCCGGCACTGTGGTGTGTGGTGCTGATTGCTGCTGGGCGTGAGTCTCCACGCCCAGTGTGGTATGTGATTACCGAGGATTGAACCCGGGTCCTTGCACTTGCACGACAGGCGCCGGAACCACTGAGCTAACTCCCCGGCCCAATTTACTGGAAAAATTTAGCCCACAGTATTAAGACGATGACCTGGCCTCCTGCCCTTCCCACTGTAACACAATGCAATGTGCACAGTCTGTACTGCAAGAACGGGCCTCAGATATGTGCTTCTCCTGATCGTATGTCCTTCTTAGCCTCTGCTGTTTGCAAGAGATAAAGCAACTCATCTATATGCTTACTCACAGACAGTTTCAAACATTAGTCTCCTCTGAATGGAGACTAATGACTGTAGCTTAGTAAACTCAATACCACTGAGGCAAAGATGTACAGAAGACTGGCAGCCCCCATCACAATCCTCTTATAGCTTGAATCGTCCCACATCTTGGAAGTGCTAATGTTGGGTCTGATATCATTAGTGTCCTCACGGCAAGTGGAAATGTGAACACAGAGACAACATGCAGAGAGGTGAAAGGGCAGAGGGAGAACTCCTGTGAAAATTCCAACCATCATCTGAGAACTACCTGGGTCTACCAGATGCTAGAAGAGGTAAGGGTGTCTCTCTCCTTACAGGTTCAGGGGGAACATGGCCTTTTGACACCTCAATTTCAGACTTTGGGCCTTCTGAAATCTTGGATATTTCAGTTAATTTTGTTCTAGATCTCCTAGATCTTGGTTTTCTTTTGTTTTGGTGCAATTTAAAGTTTTCTGCAGACTTCAGAAGTGAAGATGCCTCTCCATATATTGGAGATATTCCCTGTCAATGGTCTACATATGTTGCTGTAATAAACCACTGTGCCTGTTCTCTGGGTGCTGTTTGGAATGAGTCACTGAGTGTCTTTTATAAAAAGTCACAGACCAGACACACTGACAAGTGACTGCATTAGTCTTCTAGGCAGCTCCTAAGCCATCCAGGTCAACAATCCCACTGAATAGTGACAGCGATCCTCCTGTGCAAGTCCCTTGGAACCCTAAGCCAGGGAACCTCATCATCATCTGTCCTTGAGTCTCCCAGACCCTTGCCCAGGATCCTACACAGCAGAGGGAGGAGAGCTACAATTATTTTCTAGACAAATATAAGGTGGAGATGTCATGACAAAGACTAAAATGCTAAGCAAGGACCAATGTTCATACCTTTAATGCCTTTTCTATACTTAAGGTTGCCCTTTCTTCT
>PVIR01013960.1:0-41030 GCA_004026965.1 Petromus typicus | reverse complement strand
ATCTGAAAACCACTTAGTAGATATGAAGATCACCTCCAAAGATGGACAGAGATCACTGGACAAAAGGAAGCACTGATTTTGGATGAGCCACTCTGTGCAAAGGCATAAAAGTGTTCGGTCAGCTGTGAAGAAAGTGTCTACAAATACAGCTAATAGCATATTTGATGGTAAATAACAGAGTTCTCTGTTTATACTCAGGGGCAAGAAAAATATTTACTATCATGAACTTTGTGTTGGAAGTTGTAGTGTAAATATGACAAGAATAAAAAGCTTATACTTGAAAGAAAAGACTGCAATTATTTATGAATGATATAAAGGTATATGTATATCAAAGTCCTAAAGAAATTACAAAATGAGCTACAAATTATATGTGAATTTTGCAAATTTTCTGAACATCTACCTTATTTCTTCATACTAATAGTAAACCATTCAGAAATATCCACTGACAACTAACCATACTAAGAAATAAAATTACAGATTATAGAAAATATATAGGTATTAGGTAGTATTAAACAAAAAAATTATAGAATGTGAATGTCAGGGGAGAGATACACTAGGCCCATCAACTGGATGACTTGACATCATTGGGAAGGAAACGGTCCCCAAACTGACATCTGAATTCAATCAATGCTCGCTAAAATTTATGCAGGTTTTTGGAAGCATTTAATAAGCTCATTCTAAAAGGTACATGGAAATGCGAGATAGCTTGAACTGGCAGCTCTTTTAAATGGCCCAAGTCTGAGACCCTGCACCTTCTGGGCCTGAGTCCTCTCAACACTGTAGGCTCAGAAGGGCAGGTGGTACAGAGGGAGGAGCAAACCGGGCAGTAAAATCTGACCAAGAATCAGACGCAGGGCTTCAGCTGGCTTTGGAAAAATGTGCCTTGCCTATTTTTAGAGAAAAGAGTGGCCTTTCTAATAAACGGTACTAAAATATCTCGATATCTGAATGAGAAAATAAAAAGAATCTTGACCCTTCATTCACACTACACACAGAAATTACTTCAAATGGATCAGAGGTCCTCTAAACTTTGAGGCTGAGACTATGAATATTATCGAAAAACGAGGAGAAAATCTTGAAGTTTAGAAAAAGGCAACAGTTCTTTAAAAAGACACAAAATACAAATCACTGAGGGGCAAAGATTGAGGAGAGGTAAAAACGATTAAGATATTTTGAACATGGACCAGCTTCCCAAGATGGATGTACTCATTATGTATTGTAAGCATATGTTAAAAAAAGAAAAAGGTGTGGGGGAAAGAAGAGAAAAGCTTGATAAATTACACTGTTTTTAAAAACTGCCATTAAGAAATGAAAATGCAAAGTACAATGTAAGGGAAAATATTTGCAATACATAAATCTTGCAAGGCACGTGTATAAAGAATATATAAATAACTCCTAAGACTCAGGAGCAAGAAGACAAATAACTACAAAGGTTAGGTCACGAGATTCAGATGTTATTTCACAAGATACACAAATGACCAATTAGCACAGGAAAATGTCTGGTTATCACCATCACTAAGGTACTATGTTAGCGGCCCACACGCGAATACACCTGAAACTTAGACTTCCAAGTGTGAGAGAGGCCGGGGCTATCGCATTGCTGCCACGAGGCAAAAGTGCACATCCGCTTTGGAAAACACTCCTCAGCGCCCTCAAGTTAGTACACACTTATCTCAGCACCCAGCAGCCTCCCCCAAGGTGTTCATCCAGCGGTGAGGGAAACAGCGCCACCCAGAGGTCACTGAAGTGCTCGTGGTGGCTTTGCTCACACAGAGTGAAGGCCAGGAATGACCCAAAGAATTCTCAGTGGTGAGCACAGGTGTGAAATGGACAGTGGCCAGCCAGGGGAACATTATTTAGCCCTGAAAAGTACTTGGTTATGATATCCACAAGGACAGGGTGAAACTTAAAGACACCCTGCTGTGTGAAAGAAGCCAAGCACAAAAGCCTTCCTGCTGCGATCCATGGACACAAAACTCTAGAGAAGAAGAGCACAGCAAAACCCTCTGTGATGCCAGCGTGGAGCCAGGGGTGGCAAGCCAGGATGGTGAGGTGGAGGTCATTTTGGGTGGAGGTCATTTTTCACAGGACAGAGATGCCAGGAACTTCTGGGGCTGGGTAGGAACTGCAGAGCAAGGGCCCCAGAGCTGGACTTCCTAGGTTCTTTGGATGACATAGAACTTTCTTATTTTTGCTTTTCCTAGGAATATAAATCAATCTCTGGCAGCTGCAGGGCCATGCCAGGATCCCTGCCACGCTGCCTCGCAGGAGCAGGGCAGGGCAGGGCTTCACGGCGTCTCTGCAGCCCACACCTTTCCTCTCCCAGCAGCTGCAGAATTCAGGGCCACGTGGTCTGCAAGCTCCCGAGCACTTCCCACACCCTGGCTCTGAACCAGGGCAGCGTTCTGCGGAGGAGTGAGCCAAGGTCCTCTCTCCTGGGAAGTAGGGATGAGGACAACAACAGCTCTGGGAGGGGCTGGGGAGAGAGGTGACTCAGCCCAGGGCAGGGCGTGACAGAAGAGAGCGCTAGAAATGGGAACACAGCCCAGAAAACAGGGAAATGAAGACTGTTCTGAATGTAGCATTTTGGGTTTCAGGGTGAAGCAGGAAGACAATGGAAGCGGGCACTCTGCTAGACTCAGGGCCCAGGGGCCTAGGTGAGTCTGATAACCAGGGACAAACAGGAGCCGGAGTGCATGAGTAGAGGGGTGCACGTCTGCTGGGGTCCCTGAGATGTACCCTGAAATGCACAGCTGTGTATCTGGTGAGATGAGGGCCATGAGGAATTCCAGAGAGAGTAGTGAGTTAGCTTTTAGAGTCACCTGTGGTAACAGAATAACAAAAATGCCGAGGATGGCTGCACTTTGTAAGAAGAGACTCACTTACAGAGAACGTCTCTTCAGTCCTTTGACATCTGCAGGTCTGATCTGGGGCAGGTGAGGCGTGTTTGACCCCATCCTCGTGACCCCGCAGTGCTTGGAGTCTGGACATCGCATGATAGCACAATCTGCCTGTCAGGGGCACTGCAGAGGTTGAGCCAGGGAGCCCCCTCTCTATGGTGCTTCTCTGTGTGTCTGGAGACCGTGAACACCTGCACCAGGTGATGTGTATCTTCCACTCTCCGGAAGAGTGGCTCCTAGATTACCAAGGCTATCGACACTGTGCACACGGTGGGGCAGCTTAGTGCCCTAGGGAGACCCTGTCTCAAACCAAAAAGGAAAAAGGACTAGGGTGTGACTCGGGGTTCAATCCCCAGTTCTGCTCAAAACAAAAAGAATGAACTGCTTTGCAATTTGGGTGATGAGAGGGCAAGTGGCGGCGTCCTGGGAAGGTCTTGCAGACTGAGTGAGCTTGTGTGCTGGCGAAGGGGACGCATGGGGCAAGACGCAGGAGCGTGAAATTGGATGTAGTTTGCCTTTGCCTTTCACGCTAAAAATGCCTCTGGTTCGCTCGTGTAGAAGCCAAGACATCCTTAGTACATAAATCTGCAGGCCGTGCGGGTCTGCAGTGCTCATTACAGGACCTGGACAGCAAGTGTCCCATGACGCCTGAGCCCCGGGAAGGGCTCCCTGTGGCCTCCCCAGTGTGCTCAGAGGCTGCCTTCGAAGGAAACTGCAGAGGGTTGGATCCCAGGACCCAGCTTGTCCTTCACCTCTGACACCTGAGAACTTGTGTTGCCCCAAAAGGGAGGAACCGAAAGCTGAGTGCTGTGTAGTTCAAGGGAACCGAACACCATCGAGCATCGGAGCGTTTGCGGTGATCTCTTAATAGCACAGTAAACGTTGGAGCAGCTTTTGTGTCCCGTAATTTCTTGACTTGCCAAATTCTTCCAGTTCATTTCACGCATGTAATTGAGGCTATTGCGGCCCAGCCACTGGTATTTTTATTGAAGCTGTGACTCTTTTAACATGAGATCCATCTGTCTTTCTTGAGCTAGCTGTGGGCTCCCTGCACCAGAGACGAAGGCAATTTGGGAGCTGCAGCTGTCACCCTATTGTCTGAACTCCAGGCTCCCGTGGCTCCTGGAGGAATGTGCCGGAGACGGCCTCGGCATCAGCCGGCAGCACAGCCTCCCCTTGACATCTGGCTGATCTCCTGCTCAATTTAGGGCTGCCGCGGTTATTCCCCTGTTCTAACGACTTTCCTTATTACCTGACAATCCATCTGAACTATCGACTCATTTCCGACCTGCCAGTTCTCTCAAAAGTTATGGAAATGGTCTTCAAACTGCAGCTTCAGCATCTCCTCCTCCCACAGGCCGGCTGCGCATCGACAGACTCTGTCACTGGCAGGAGGGAGCCAGGAGCTGCCTCTGTGCCTTGCAGGTGCCCGGGAGGGAGGAGGGAGGCGGCTGCACGGCTCACCTGGGGCTCTGGTCTGCGGACCAGGGTAGAGACATCTGTCACTGGCCAGCATTGCTGCTCTATGGCAAGGGCAGGAGGTGCAGGGGGCCACATGTCATCATTTTTTATGTGGTAGGCAGTGTACTATGATTAAAAAATATACTGCATGATCAAATAAAAAATTATTGCACCAAAAAGACACATTGGCATGCATCCCTCTCAAAATCCTCCTTCTGGCTTTGAGCACACTCATCCTATCATGCTGGCCACTTTCTGCAGCAGTTCTGGGGTCCTCTTTCTTGAGGGTCCTTAGCTGCAATGTCTTGGCTGCCTCAATGTCCTGATGCGATTCAAAACATCTCCTTTTCATGGTCATTGTGACTATGAGGAAGAGCAAAATGATTCGGGGCCAGATCTGGTGACTGAGGTGGACAAGGACACAGTGTTGTGTATTTACAGGGTGCCTATTCTGCTGGGTGGCACTCAGCATCAGTGGGCACCATATTTGTGATCACACCTGGTGAACACCCTCAGGAAAGAGGACTCCAGAGCTGCAGAAAGTGGCAGGGACAATGGGACAAGTGGGTTCAAAGTGAGGGGAGGATTTTAAGGACAATTAATGACAATGTGTATTTATTATAATAATGTTTTTCTCTTTAAACACTCCCGGGGTTTTCACTTACCCTCTTGCTCCTCCTTCCTACCCTTGCTTCCCAGGACCAGGAATGCTGTGCAGTTCCTTCCTGCCCCTTTCCACCCTTCAGAGGCCTGCCTCTCCTTGGAGGATGATTGCCTCTGGGTTTATCAGTTTACAGACAGCTCAACCAAGACAAGCATGTTTACGTGTGCTTCTCCAGGGCTCTGGGCCCAGTACTACAGAGGAGGGAGTGAGGAGATGCCTGGCCCTAAGCACAGGAGGCCCTGCATTTGCTATCTGTGCTCCTTATGAGGCAAAGCCTGCTCCCTGCCTGTGTATCTGTAGAGAGCCTCAAAGCAGATCTCTCCTTCCTACACCTGTCTGTCTTGGTTACAAGAGACCACAGGAGTGTGAGTGTGTTGAATATTACCAAAGAAATGTACTGAACATCTACTGTTCCTATCATTTTTCACGTACCATGAAAAGCTTGGTTATTACCCTTGCAGAGTCAACAGCCCACTTAAGAGGAACAGCAAGCAAAACTCAAGTGATTTAATACAATAAAGTCCTCCCAGCTAGGCCCACTCATGAGTACATGAGGTAAAGGGAGACAGGAATATTCCATGACATTCAGATGCTTTTCTTGCTTGGATTACTGCATAATGAAAAAAATGGGAAATAGCTAAAAAAGAGACCTCAACTTACTAATGAAGACCCTTGGCTTTTGTTTCTAGATTTACTAAGATCTTCCGAAAACTTTACTGTCATATGTCAGCTTTCCTAAAGTGCCTCGGATAGCATCAGCTCTGTCCCGAATCACAGCATGGCCAGTCACCCGAGCTACTCAAGAGCTTTGGGTTCCATGGACCCTTGTTCTGCCTCCTGGACATTCAGCATCTCCTTCTGGGCCACCTGCTGGCGGAGAGTCATCGGGCTGGTCACAGTTTGAAGGCCATCATCCCCAGCTGTAAAGTATGCATTTTTAAGTTTCCTGCACGTGATGTGTGGCAATGTGTTTCACCACTACAAACTCTTGGTAAACGCGGAGGAAAGGAGAGAAGTGGATAGGAACTCAGGAAGCAAAGAACTGAACACAGAGGAAGAAGTCATGGAGCCAGAAGCAGAGATTAAGATCAAGAAACACAAAGAGCACCCTGTTCTGAGATGAATTCTATAGTCAGAAGGGATATTGAGGAACAGACAACAGTAAACTTTAAATGTTCTATCCCACCTTAAATAATTTTTGATTTCATTTTAAAGCAATACCGGATTTAATCTAAATGTTACAAAATCATTATGTGGTAGAAACTGGAAATTAGATGTGTCCAACTTTGATTTTAGATAAAAAGGGGGTTGATGTTTCACAAAATGTGAGCTCACCTAAGAAGATCTGGGTTTATTTTTAATTATTTATTTCTGAAATTAAACACACCGCTGTGCTCAAATTACTGTAGACTTACTTGACAGAAATAGGTAGTTTTTCCGATCAGTGGAGGAATCAAGATGGTATGAAAGGTGTTTGTGTTGGTTTCAAAAGTCAGTGCCTAATTTTAACTCTGTTTTATGATCAGAGAGATACAAATGAAGAAGATATAAGTTGCTGTAGATTCATAATACAAACCAGAGTCTAGCTGTCTGTGTTATGGCTGGAATTCCTATTCCCAGTCCATCTTCTCCTGAGGCACACCTGACACCCTGCCTTCTTCTCTGTCTTCCCTCAAATAAGCAGGATAAATTTCACCAGAGAGTTTCACCAAAGCGCGATTTTCCGGGACGTCTCAGGGGAGCTTCACTCTGACGTGCAGGACCAGCTGTCTGACTCTTTTCCGTCACTCCTTCTCTTCCATACGTAGAATGAGTCATCCATTTATGCATCCAATCCATAAAGTAAAAGCACCAGCTGTCACATTAACTGTGGCAGACAGACGCATGTCCTGTTCCTACCACACCACGTTTCCAACGGAAAACAGAACAACGCCCCTTTCCAGACGCCCTAAATGGAGGGCCCGAGAGGCATCGGTGGTGCACTCTGCCAAGCTAGTTTTAAGGGGAGACTTGGCGCTTACGTGTGAGCTGAGTTTGAAAGAAGAATTCATCATGAGCTATGGAGGGAGAAACACGCAGCCGGACACCTTACACACACTTTCCCGTGTGGCAGCCACACTCTTTTCCAGGATGCTTACACCATTTTCTCCTCGCTC
The DNA here is from genome assembly GCA_004026965.1 of Petromus typicus. Taxonomy (NCBI): domain Eukaryota; kingdom Metazoa; phylum Chordata; class Mammalia; order Rodentia; family Petromuridae; genus Petromus; species Petromus typicus. The sequence continues at coordinate 33,849 of PVIR01013960.1, read as the reverse complement.
TAGCAAGAGGTCTTCCTATTGCTGTCACACACTTGCCTTGACTCGGGGTTAGCACACTATTAAATCATAGCCGTTGTCACGGGAGAGTGCGGGGTTCTTATCGGGATGTTCTTTTGCGCATGCGTGGTGATGGAATGTGCTGTGGGCATCACAGAGAAGTTGTTCTTTGTGGTAGTTCTGAGCCCGGTGATCTTCACCTCCTGTTCGCACTGCTGCAGGCCAGGACTGCCGCTGGTGTCTTCGCTGTCTCCTCTTTCCTCCTGCCTGCAGCTCTGCTCCCAAAGGTTTCACGTGAACAGGGCCCGGTTGTTTGGAGTCTCCGCTCCACCCTCTCCAGTGCCCTCCCTGCTCCTCCAGGGCTGGATTGTAGAATGAGATGCAAAGCCCAGCGAGCGTGTGATCCAGCCACAGGACGCCCCGCAGCACCTCTCTGTCTCCAGCAGCACCGGTGGCTGGCCTTGTGCTTCTCCACTGGCACCTGTCCTCGTCCCTGTGCCACGTGTTGACCCCCAGGCCGACCCCTCTCCTCGGCCCTCCACCCTGCAGACAGGAGCAGGACAGACACAGTATTCTGAGAAACCTCCCCTGAGCTTTCTAAGCAGACCTTTTCTGTGCTGCAAAACTTGTACAGGGACTCAGCCCAAGGGGTGGGTGGGGAGCCCGTCCCCAACATCCTCATATCCCTGGTTCCAGTGGTGGGTCTGGTCCCACTGCAATTAAATCAATGTGACTTGTTTATTATTAAATATAATAATAGTGAGCAAATGTGAGTTAAGGTGATGTCCAGAGCTGAGCTTTGGCAACGGTTAAGGAGTCTGAATGACTCAAATGAAACATGGGGATATTTTGATGCTGCCAGCAGTGAAGGGAGAGGGGGCAAGGAGGGCTACGTGTGTGTGCGTGTGTGCATGTGCATGTGTGAGTGTGTGTGTCCGTGCATGTGTGAGTGTCTGTGTGTGCATGTGTGCACGTTCATGTGTGTGTGCGTGTGTGTGAGTGTGTGTGTGCGAGTGTGTGTGCATGTGTGTGTGTGTCTGTGTGCATGTGCATGTGTGAGTGTGTGTGTGCATGAGTGTATGTGTGTGTGAGTGTGTGTGTGTGTGTGTGCCTGTATGTGTGTAAAGATGAGGAGGAGTGTGCTTCATGTGTCCACCAGGCAGGGCCCAGGAGTCAGGCTGAGGCAGGAAGTGAAGAACCGAACATACATCCCTCCCCTGGTGGAATTTGTGGGAAGACTAAGAAGGACCCTGGGTTTTCTGTAAACATGAGGCTGGGGCATCCTTGCCAGGCTGGGGACCAGCCCTCCTCATGCTTCCTCACTCACTGTAACCTACACTGTGTTTGCATAGAAATGTGTCAGAGCAAATTGAAATCCTTTAATTTATTTTCATTTTAGAATTTGCTTTGAGGACTTCTGATTTTGCTGTTTCAAAATGGAAATAAAGGAGTACATCAGTATTACTTTTTGATTAGTTTTCTGTAGGAAAAATACACGATTTTATTTTAAAATTGCCACAAGCAACTTTCTAGATATGAACACAGTTTCCCCATGGTGAGAAAGCTCATCAGCTCATGAACATGGCCCACAGGACCAGGGCTTTGGGCTGAGGGGACAGCAACCTTCTCCACCCTACACCAGGGGCCCTTCTAGCTGTAGCAGCCCTGTGACCCAGGGTGGCCAGGGAGGCCTGTGTGGTGAGTGCCCAGTGTCCGGGCATGTTGAGTTTCTGCCTTCCTGTCTCTGAAGGTGACACCTACAGGGATCCTGTGTTCCTGAGCAACAAGGACCCTGAGAGCAGAGAATTTAAGATGTTGAGGGCTAGGTGCTGGTGCACAGGACAAGCCCCAGTTCGGACCTCTCTCTGTGCTCTTCCTACAGAGGAGAAAGGTGCTCTGGGTGTGCATCTGTGTTAGGGCCTTCAGACAGGCCACTGAGCCATAATAATCCCATTTTATTCAAGCATCCACCACCCTGGCACCAAACTGAGCCCCAGCCATCCTAATCTGACTTCGCTCCTGTTTCCTGCACCAGTCCCAGGACCAGAAGCTATAAAGCAGCCATACTTGGAACCTGGGGCTGCAGCTCTTCTCTCTGGTGAGCATAAAGGGGAAGCCGGGCCTCCCCACCAATGTCACTGTTCCAACCTTGCTGGGAGTACCGGGATGACGCTAGGGGAGTTGGGGCAGAGGGGGTCCACATTCTTGGTGAAAGCAAGAAGAGGAAGTTTATGTCTAGTGCTCTAGCACTCTGTGGTGTGCTGGAAGCTGGCTGCAGCCCTGGGATTCTGGATCCTGCTCTTCTAGGCCCAGGTGACCATGCCTCATGTCACTCTCAGTAAGAAAATTGAACTCAGGGACAAGGGGAGGCAGGCTGGGCTGTTTGGAAGCTAAGACAAGGGGAACCCTGATTTCAGGTTCGGTTCCCTCACCTGCAGCACGAGGAGGAGCCAGCACTGAATGGGGGACAATGTCACCTCCTGAGGGAGTAAAGCATGTGCTCAGGCTGTAGGACAAACAGATTTGCCAGGTGGGGAAGAGGGAGACTTGGTCTCCAGGCAGAAACCAAGAAGCATGGAGGGGCGTGACATTCTGAGGGACACGAGGGACGTCTGGTTGTGTGGAGATGCTGGGGCCTGAGGAGAAGTACATGGGCGTGAAGATTGGACTGATCTTCACTCGACCATGTGGGGAGGGAGGGAAGGGCAGCAGAGAGCAGAGAAGATGTGTCCATCACGCAGCAGGAGACAGAGCCTGGACCTGCGCCAGGGCCCTGGAGTTAGGGGTGGAGAGTGGGCGGCCTGAGGAGAGGCCAGTAACGAGGCAATCGTCTGGCCTTCGGGAACAATGGAAGATGCCTCTGAAACCTCCTGGGAAGAAGAGAAGAAGGAGTAGGAAGTGGGACTGGACTAAGGGAGGGACTCTCCCTCAATGCTGAGGAGCCTGAGGGGAGCTGGAAATGCTGTGGAGGAAAGCCCAGGGGCTCCTGGGACAGGGCCAGAGGTGCGAGCTGAGGAGTCAGTCAGCCCAGGCCAGAGCCGGGCTGCGCCAGGACTATGGTCCACAGCAGGCTCTGGGCTCTGGGCCAGCCGAGGTGCTGTCCCTCAGGAGGGGCTATACCCCCCTGAATACCATGCTAAGGATTCTGGACCAAGATGTTGATAGGCAGTGATGGCGTCTGGCGTGTGGCTCTGGGTCTCAAAGTGAGGGCTGCTGACGGGTCATAATGAGCTGAAGCACTTTGGAGACATCAGGTAGAGATGGAAGCGGGTGACAGCGCCTCTAGGAGCAAGGTCAGAGCAGAGGAGGGTGCGCAGCTCACTGCCAGCCGTGCACTGGGTCTGCTCCACATTGGAGGCTGTCCCTGAGGTCTGGCACCTGAGCCATTTCTAGTCAGTGTGTGAAATGGCCGGGTTAAAAGCCAGTGAATATTGTCCCCACCTTCGTGAAGCTCAAAATCTAGATATGTCTGAAGGATAAAGGCTCAGAGGCCCACCTAAGGAATGCAAAGGAGGAGTTTGCTGACGAACAGGTCAAAACACACACGCGCGCATACACATACCAGGGAGCACTAGATGGCCATAAAGGAGAGCAACTTTGAGTCGTTTATAGAAAATGGCTAGATCGTGAGACCATAACACTAATGGAAATAAATCAGACACGGAAGGTCAAATACAAGAAACTCTAAATATAAGTAAAGGGCAAAATAAAGGAGCAATGGTAAGAAATAGGAAGGTAAACTGTGGAGAAGGGAGAGATCTGGAAAAGAAGGGAGGCGAAGGGTGCTTTGGGAGTGAGGGAGAGGAAAGAGAGGAATAAAGGAATCAGGGAGTATTAGGTCCACATACCAACTCCCCACAAACACTGTAAACATCCTCTCTGCCACCCTGCTGAGTTCGCGTCACCCACACCCCCTTGCTGTGGCTGCCCAGCAGCCTGCACCAGGCAGAAGAGCTCCACCCCACTTTCTGACGTCATTCCTAATTTCACACCTTGACTAACCAGCAGCCAAGTGTGGTCCCCCGAAGAAGAGGAGGGGACAGAGGGGCAGGCAGGCTGAGGACAGTGCATGACCCTGTCACTCTGCTGGTTTCTCCCTGCCCTCGGGCACCATCTACAGTGACAGCACACCGGCCTCTGCCTGGTGCAGGGCAGCTGCCCCCAAAATCTGCCTCATTCCCCAAACAGGGAGATCAAACTCACTCAGCAGGAGACAGAGACTGTGCAGGACCAGCCCCTGTCACTCTGTCACCCTCTCCATCTCCAACAATGAGGACTCCAGTGTGAATCTCATGACGCGTTCTCTGCCCTACAGTTCAAATTGCAAAGTTAGCCAAACTCAGTATTTGGGTAAAATGACAGAAGTGTTAAAAGGGGCAAGAAAAATGAAATTATTAATATATTTCTTGAATGAATATATATGTTTATGTATGTAAATATGCTAACATATACACGTATAGCATATTACATACATATCTGTCTATATATCTGTCTCTTTTAGACACATTTATATCCCTGTATCTGTTTGTCCAGGTATCATTTCCATTTTTGTCTAAGCATTTATGTGTCTATCTCCATGCCTATCTATGTACCTATGTATCTATTTCTATGTTTCTATGTATCTATGTCTGGGAGTGTCTATTCATCTCTTTGTGGTTGTTTATCTATCTCCTTCTATGATTGTACAGTATATATCTACTCCTATGTTTGTCTCTGCACCTACCTCTGTCCTTGTCTATGTATCCATGTACTTATCTGTCAAAGAAAAAAATGCATGCAGGTATTGCAGTCTGCATTTCTGAAACAGACCTTGAAGTCAAGACGATTATACCACCAGGGTCTTTCTTCACCGCACATTCCATTATCCCGTTGCTTTCAGAGAATGTTTCAGCAAGCAGAGGTCTTTACCTGGGGGACACAGGTGACCCAGACCATTCTCTCAAGCATGCTGAGTAGTCCGTGCTGCTCTTGCTGTCTGGGGTGAACCTCACCTCTGTCTGCTTTTCCAGAAGGGAGTGGCTGATTTATTCCAGGGTTTTATCAGGGTCGCCCTTGTCCCCACCTATCCCCTGGGTACTGCGGCAAGTTCCTTTCTGCCTGATGCCTTGGAAATCTCTCAGATAACTACATAGCTCCTTTGTTTGAGGGACAATTTAATGGTGTGTAGAGTCCCACACGGCAAGGCCTCTGTGCCAGCTTCGGGTTGGAGGAATGGTTATCTGGCACTGAGAGGTGTTTTTATTTCAGGGAATTGGGAATTCTAAACTGAGGGAATGTGAAGATCCTGAAATCACAGCAAAATCACTTCTAGTGGCTTTTTAGAGTTTATGAGAAGAGTCACTCGACTTCCGAACCTCAGGCTCTGTGTGTTCAGACGCAGGACAGACAGACTCAATTGGTAGTGGATCCGAGAACATATCAATCTGTAGAGCAGCACTTGTCCTCAGGCTTCGGCCCTTACCGTGAAGCCTGACTCTATATAGGGCACTTTGCCCTTCCCCTGGGAGTTTCCGGGGATCAGTGTGTGACCCTGGCCCTGCAAGGCATGTGCCTCTCCTGAGCAGAGGCTGGGTCTTCCCTCTTCTCAGCAGGAGCCCAGGAGGGTCTGTACCAAGACTGACGCTGCTTCAGCCTGGTGCACCTCAGCATCCTGCATCACCGGCCAGCTGGGCAGATTTTGCTCAGTGGACCCCCGGAGCAGTGACATCCCAGCTGGCCCGGAATGGGCTGAGGGGCAGTGCTGTACACGGCCAGTCTGTCTGAGGGGCACCAGCAAGCCCTCTCTGCGCAAACACATCCTGAGCATGTCTGGATTCACATGTGCACCACGTCACCAACTGCCATCACTGGAGACCAGGTGCCCTAATCACTGTGCACAAGAAGGAGACCAGGACCTGCTTCTCCTGGGGACAGCCAGCATTTCCGGAGAAGACCACAGTCTTCCTCACAATCCAGTGAGCTGATTCTGTGGGAGTTTCACAGGTCCACACCGCATCCATCCCCTTGAGATGACGCAGTCCCCTGTCAGTCCCAGCCACAGAGGGCTGAGCGACACCACAGCCACGTCACAGTCTGGCTCCGTCCTGGTCTGGGCCGTGTGTGAAATGAATGACTGCTCACGGCTCCTGTGTAAGTGGACCGTGCATGCATCGATGGCCCATTTTGAGTGTGAACTCCAAAGAACCCCGGGAGTTGTGCCCTTTATTGTAGTAAAGTAGCACAAGGAACACAAAGTGTCTCGGTCTTCTGGGTGCTCTGACATTTCCCTGAGAGCTGGATTCCAGAAGCCTCCATAACGCCCTGCCCAGCTCCATGGGGCTCACCTCCCATCCCCTGATGAGGTCTTTTCAGGTACCTCTTAAGTAATTCAGTATGTCTGAAGAGTACATTTTGTAGGAGGTAAATGACCTATTTATATCTGCATCTATCTGCCCTGAGCTACTCAGAACAGCAGAGAAAGAGCCATGGCAGGTACTATGGGACAGGCAGGAGGGCGTGGCAGAGATCCTGAGGCTGAGGGACTTGCCTGCCCAGCGCGTGTCCGAGAGGACACTCTGGCCAGTGTGGCTCATGGATGAGGATCAAGGCTAATGCAGAGAAGCCCGGCCAGGCTGGGCTTGTTCATCTAGTGAAGTCAGGGCCATGTGCTGGGCAGTGCTGTCCGGACTCAGGAGACATCCACTGGGGCAACCAGGAAGTACGCAGAGGGAGGGGTCAGGCTTTCTGGTACACTTTACAGTGACAGAAGTGCTGCAAATAAAACAATAAAATACACATGATCCTCAATTTACAGCAAGTTACAGGCTGATGACCCACCATAAACCCAAAATGCCTAAGTAACCAATGTGTCCAATGTACCACCTCACACTGTGTTGTAGCCCGCCAGCCTCAGGCACACTGCGCAGTCTCACCCACCCAGCTGTCTCCTCGCGGTCAGGCCAACCATGCACCCCAGTTCCTGCTGCTGTTAGTGATGGATAGAATTGTGCCGACCATCACTAGCTGAGCAAAAGATAAATACTTGACACCAGGATACAGTTTTTACCAAGTGTTGGTGCTTTGATGATGTTTCAGACCCTTTGCATTGTCGGTCAGACTGTCATAAATCAAGGGCTAACAGAACTGCATAAATTATAGTACAATTACACATAGAATAAGTGCTGGGAAGGAGAGGAGTGTGGCACTACAAAAGCCTGGAGGAGCTGGGTGTCACTGTCTGGGAGGCCGTGGAGGAGAGGGCAGGCAGGGCTTCTTTGCCCCTCAAGGGACAGGAGCAGATCTGGGCCCAGAGCAGAGGTGGGAGGGGCAGGGAGTCACGGGGAGATGGCTACCACCCTCCCTGCCACCCAGAACATGATCACAGGCGGCTGAGCAAGGGGCACGTGTGATGGTTCTAACCTGGGGTCACCCACTGGACTCCGCAGGGCAAAAGCAGCTCAGAGGCCTGGATGAGCCCAAGAGGGACCAGCGGGGCACGACAGAGGGGGGCTGCCACAAGGATGGGAGGGAGGGGCCTCTAGGCTCTGCAGCTGCGCTGTGCTTTGCACCTCCCTAGATCTTAGCAACAGCGAAAAGCACTGTGTGAACCCGCCATCCAACGAGGACAGAGTCGGTGAAGTGAAGTCCTGCATCCGGCAAATGTGACTCGGCAGCCCTGGTCTTCTGAGAGTAAGCATCATCCGCATCTGTTTCTTTTTGCATGAGGAAAGAATATCGAAGGACGAAAAGCAGTGCTGTTCTCAAGTTCTGGCTCTGGTTCTAACACGCTGATGTTCCCAGCAAATTAACAGGGCATTTTGGACACCAGGATTGTGCTGCTTATTTATTTTTTATTGATAAGCTTTTCCCTTGGGTTTAAGGAAAACTGAGGTAGGAGAGTGGCCACACACCCCAACATTGCACAGGGCTGACTGTCATTGAGTCTCTGGGTGGTGTCATACAGGGTTCTGGTCAAGACACAGGTAAATCCCAGCACTCAAATTAGGGTTCACACTGATTAGGGTTCTCTTTGCGGGCCACAGCAAAGACCTTTGCCCCTCTGCCTCTACAATACAGAATCATTTCACTGGCCTGAAAGTTCTCTGCGTTCCCTCTGCTCATCCCTCTTCACTCCAGCCTTTGGCAATTATTGTTCCTCTGCTATTGCTTTAGTCACTTTTCTGTCACTGAAATGAAACACCTGACACCTGCAACTTAAAGGTGAAAGATTTTATTTGGGGTCCTGTTGGCAGAAACCTCAGTCTGTGGTGGGCTGGTGCCCAGGCAGAAATGGCACAGAGGAATGGTGGGTGGAGGAAAGCTGCTCACCCCAGGGATGCTAGGAAGCAGAGAGAAGGTAGGAAGAGGAAGAGACCACGCCCTTCCAGGCCTCACCCAGTGAGTCCTCCAGCCAGGCCCAGCCTCCAGATAGGCTGCACCTCCAGCCAGCCCCACCCCCATAAAACACTGCCTCCTGACAGGCCCCTTCTCCATCCATGCCCTGCCTCCAGACAGACCCCGCCTCCCACAGCACAGTCAGCCCTGAGCTCACCATGACAGATCCACTGGTGAGCAGAGATTTTCAGAATCCGATCATCTTCCAAAATTCCTACTTATGAACATATTACACTTTGGGGGAACATTTTAGATGTACATTATAATGACTGTCTCCAAATTTCTACTCATTTCAGAGTGGTATACTATTGGAATTGTACAGTATTCAGCCTTTTCCAGCTGGCTCCTTTCACCTAGTGATATACACTTAATATCCATTTACATCTTTTCATGGCTTGGTAGCTTGTTTCTTTTAAGTGCCAAATAATATACCACTGTTTTGATCTACCACAACGTATCTACCTGCCTACTGAAGACTACCTTGGGTAATTACTCATTTGTGTATCAGTTTGTATGGCTATACATGCATTTTCAGTTCATTTGGGTAAATATCAAGGAATGATTTGGGGGGCTCTAGGAAGAGCACGTTACATTTCTTTCTTTTTTCTTTTCTTTTTTTTTTTTTTTTTTTTTTTTTTTTTTTTTTTTTTTTTTTAGGTTTTTTGAGACAGGGTCTCGCTTTGTAGTTCAGGCTGGCCCTGAGCTCAGCCTCAAACTCACATCACAGCAATCCTCCTGCCTCTGCCTCCCAAGTGCTGGGATTACAGGCATGAGCCACCACGCCCGGCACTGTGGTATGTGGTACTAGTTGCTGCTGGGGTGAGTCTCCACGCCCAGTATTGTTATGTGGTTACCAGGGAATCAAACCCGGGCCCTTGCACTTGCAAGACAAGCGCCAGAATCACTGAGCTATATCCCTGGGCCTGCACATTACATTTTGTGACATGATGTTGCACCATTTCCCATTCCCTCCGGCACAAGTAGGGGCTACTCAGCCCTCACATCACTCCAGCGTACAACTACTGGAGTTCTAGATTTTGACCATCCATAGCTTTCTGCCATCCTAATTTGCTCTTCACCAATGGTACATGCTGTTTACTATCTATAGATGTGCATATATATATATATCTACATATATCTTCTTTGATGAGGTGTCTGTTCAACTCTTTAGCCACCTTTTACTTAGGTTACTGTGTTTTCTTATTACTGAATTTTGAATGTTCTTTGCTTATTTTAGATACTTGTGCATTATTAGATATGTATTTTGCTAGGATTTTCTCCCCATGTGTAACTTGCCTTCTTCTTCTCTTAATATTGTCTACAAAATAGTTCAACTTTAATGAACCCCATTTTCTCTTTTTTTTTCTTTCATCAGTACATGTTTTTGGGTCATCACTACATTTTTAAATAGGTTAAGACATTTGGGTTAAAAAGTTTTCTTTAGTCCTATTACCTTACTGTATCTTTAGTTTGATAGATGGGAAGAAGATAAGTGAATATAATTTTCAAAGTGAAAAAGCTGGCACAAGTTATGAATGTACACTCTTTTTCATGTGGCTTCAGCGATGTTCTTGTTGATAATGCCACTGCTAAGAGAAGTGATGCTGATGTCATTATTTTCAAATGAGTGCTGTGAAAGAGATACATCACATTCTCCTCACCTTTACCATCTAATGCTTTGAACCTCTGAGCTAAACAGAAATAATTTGTGTTTAAGAATTAATCATTTACATCAGCTTTGCATTATCTCAGTCCATTGGCTGGGGATTTGATTAGTAATAACAGATCATCTGGGGACCAGGGATTTAGCTCAGTGGTTCTGGCATCTGCCTGGCAAGTGCAAGGTCCTGAGTTCGATCCCTGCAGTAACCACATACCATAATGCTGGGTGTGGTGACTCATACCTGTAATCCCAACACTTGGGAGGCAGAGGTAGAAGGGCTGCTGTGAGTTCGAGGCTAGCCTGGGTTACATAGTGAATTCAGGGTCAGCCTGAGCCAGAAAGCAAGTTGTCTCAAAGAAAAAAAGAATAGATCATTAATAAAGCCCCATGAAAGCTGGTGTTCCCATTTTCAACCTGGATGTGATTTCTTCCCTGTGCTCTGTGTTACAATTGCAATTTCCATGTTTCTGGAACTTGTAGGTCCATGGCAGCCCCTGCTCTTCCCAGGGAGATTTGGAGTCTCTACCGGACAGCTGTGGGCTCCTACCTGCCTGTGTGACAGCATACCGGCTCCAGCTTCCCAATCCTCTTTTCTCTCTTTGTTCTCAGGTACTCTCCCCTCAGGATCATATAATTTTTCTATTTGCTTATGGATCAGCTTTTGCCATCTGATCTCCAGGGCCAGGTCTGCCGTGCCTGGCACAGCTGCCTGTGGTCCTTGGGGAACTTGAGCACCTAAGAGCTAAGCCTTTGTCTAATTCCTTTAATGATCTGCAAACTGAACTGGCAGCCTGGGCTGCTTCAGAATGCTGTTTGGGGCAGATTACAGTGCTGGTAAGTAATATTTAAATGTTCTGTCTGGTTCTACTGTCAACTCAGTGCATAAGGCCTGGCAGATGCTCTTTGCTATTTTATAGAAAGAGAAAGCACAGATCAGAAGGTCTTTCTGAGTTGCAGTAATTTCAAAATCCTACACTTCCTCTTTCATGTTAATGCACACTTTTTTTTTCTGCAAAAGAGAAGAAGATAAATACAGTAATATAAATATACCACTGTTTCCCAAATTATGTGACAATCCCAGACACAGATTAGTGTTGGTATCATCAAGAAAATTTGGAAGTGTTTGACATCATGTGTTTTGCAGGTTCACTTCTAACGCAACAGGTATAGCAAAGGTTCTGAAATGTCTAGCATATGTATAAACAAAGCACAAAATAAAGTTAGGAAAGAAATGGTGCACTTGGTTTGGGCTGCTTTTCACAAATTCACCAGATCTATGTTTTACTTAAATGTATGGCAATAATCTTCAGATCTAGTGTTGTGAGGACTACCTATGAGAAATGTTGCTTTTTGCTTCATTGTTAACTTATTTAGAATTAAACTGGAAGTTTGCATCATTTCAGGTACTTTTCCAGACTGATGACAGCAGGAGGTCCATACCTGAATTATTTGATGTTGTTACTTGATGTTAATAGCAATATACTTTACTAGCATATTTCATGGTAAAGAAAATCTGTTTAATATTGCATTAAACACAAACAAAACTTATAGGAAATAATGTAAATATTCCAGTGTTGTTGCCCCTTCCCAATTCCAACTGTGACGGGGAGGGCATCTTAATTACATGCAACATTAATTGGGCACCTGTTCTGTAAAGCATGTAGGACAACTGAATAAATATTCCTTTATCATGTTATCACAAAAAGGGCACTGCTTTCCCATGTAAAATATCATTTCCTCACAAAGCCCATCTCAGACCTCTCAGTCTCCAATAGATACTATCAGCCTGAAGGTATTATCTAAATATTTATCTTTTCTTATTTGTAGTTGTATTAGCTACTTTGTTGTCACTGGAACAAAATACCCAACTCTTGCAACTTAAAGGAAGAGATGTTTATTTTAGCTCATGGTTTTAGAGGGTTTAGTCCATGGTTGGCTGCTCCAAGGCAGGCAGAGTACACAAGAAGAGCCTGGTGGAAGAAAGCTGCTCTCCCCATGGAGACCAGGATGCAGAAAGAGAAGTGTGGAGCCAGGACAGGGACACGCCCTCTCAGGCCACACCTCCACCCAGGCCCATTCATTCCTGAACTCACTTCACCCATGCATGCATCTGTTGATGATCCAGTCACACTTCAAAATTCCCACCCTTCTGAACGCAGGAGACTTTGGGAGACAATATCTAAAACATAACAGCAGTATATGACAGTAATTTGAAGGCCCAGTCATTTAGCACCTGTCCCACAGAAAGTTCAGGGAACCATCAGATCACTACCTCAGACTCAGCACCAGGACAGGGGTGTAGAGCCAGCAGGCACTTGATAAACCTGCTTGCTGCCGGGCATGCACATGCCCAGCAAGGAACTGAATCAGGATGCAGTGACCTCAAAACCATCTCACAGTGAACTAGAACAGTGTAATGTTCCTCTGAACTGGTACAGCATGGGCAAAACCATGTGGGTTGTCAGGGTTGTTCAGTGACTCATTTCTTGTGTCACCATTGTGAGCCCACTGCAAATGGTGCTCTTAATCCTAAGAAGTGCTTACAGGTATTAATCGCCACCAATTTCCAGCAGTATAGACACACCCTATTTTAAGGAATCTGCATCTGTGAACTTATCCATTAGTCCAATAACCACCCCAATTAGGCTTGCTCTACATGTGGGGTGTACCTGAGAGTGGGAGATGAAAACCTGCGCTATGTGCCTATGGAAGAGCTCCTCAGTTTGGGAGACCAGAGCTTGAAAATCTTTCTCCAAAGGCAACAAGGCTGCTTCACCCCCAGGTCTGAATCCTCAAAACATCCTTTTGGGGCCCTTGTGGGGTGTGAGGTCCCTATAGAAGTTAAGTATGTAACACTGCAGTGGTCCCCGAAGACCTCTAGTGACTGTGTTTATGGTTAAATTAGAATTTCCAGGAAACTTTCAGGGTTTTTTCAGTCTTGAATGCTCTTTTGAAATCATAAAACATTACAAGGTAGGATATAAGATCTTTCCCTGAAGATAGAAAATATTTCAGATTTTAGACATTATTCTTATTCTGCGGAACAATGTTGGAGCAGCTACCATCCTCTCATATAGTGCAGGTGGTGGTACAATGAGCTTTGAAAAATGGTTTAGCATAATGTACCAAGATTGTTCACATTTATCATTAACCACAGTTTTAAAATTATTTTTATTAGTCCAAGTTTGCAGTACATACCATTTATATTCCCTATACAGAGTTGGTGCATGGTCAGAACACATCTTAATTCCTTTTTCATCCTCTTTTCCTCCTCCCTGTCTCCTTTCACCCTCCCTCTACCTTTTGATCTCCTTCCTCTTTGAGAAAGATGTATCTCCCTATTTCCTATTATCTATCTTTAATTTTACTCTTTATTTATAACTTGAGTTTCTCATCCAAGAGAACCCACAAGATGTTTAAGCCCCAGTTTTACCTACAGGTTAATGTTCAGCCAAAACGCACCTGTGAAGATGCATGGGGCTGGCCAAAGTTCCAGTCCTCACAAACACAAGCTGCAGTGCTCCCCATGGGTCCATCAATACTAGGATGGCAAGTGCCTTGCTTTACATTCACATAAGTGACTCGGCACAGCAAGACATGGAGTGATATGTTTTGTTGGGATCATGACGGAGCTGGGCATGAAAACTGCCACTTCATCCATCATGAAAGAATCTCAAGAACGTTGGGTCGGGGATTTAGCTCAGTGGTTCCGGCACCTGTCTTACAAATGCAAGGTCCCGGGTTCGATCCCCGGTAACCACATACAGCAATGCTGGAGGTGGAGACTCATGCCCACCAGCAATCAGTACCACATACCACAGTGCCAGGTGTGGTATCTCACACCTGTAATCCTAGCACTTGGGAGGCAAAGGCAGGAGGATTGTTATGAGTTTAAGGCTGAGCTCAGGGCCAGCCTGAGCTACAGAAAAGACCCTGTCTCAAAAATAAATAAATAAATAAAAGAATCTTAAGAACATAACATTGATAACATTGAGCAGCAGAAACTGGGCATGAGCTGGGCAGAGTGGTACACACCTGTAATTCCCACTACTTGGAAGACTGAGTCAGAAGGGTCTCAAGTTCGAGGTGAGCCTGCACAACTTAGCAAGATCCTTTCTGTAACGCTAATGAAAAGGCTGAGGATGTAGCTCAGTAGCAGAGTACTTTGTTAACATGTGTGAGGTCCTGGAGTCAATCTCAGCACTATAGAAATAACACACATGTGTATACACACAAACACATGCACACGCATGCACATACAAATCAAAACTAGGCACAGAAAAGCACAAATTGTTCTGTTTATATAAAATGGAAGAGTAGGCCACATAGTCCTGTGGAGTGCATGTCCGCATGGTGGTCTCCTTGGTCACTGATCATCATGATTGGTCTGGTGGCAAGCAGATCACAAAGGACGATTCCTGCCATATGGCATTTGTGCTCAGAGGGCTACATGATTAGCTTCTGTCTCCACCACTCACATACCAGGTATAAGTTTTCTAAAGATGGCAATTCTCCAGGTGATGAAATAGCCTTATGGTGGAACCCCACAGCCTTTTACCACCGTTTCACCAGTGTTGGACATAAAATCTCTGTGATCTCCTTCTAGAGCTAGCCTTGAAATCCATATGGTCTGATGCACCTCTTAGCTGCAGACATGACTACTCTGTAGCCCTGTGTAGTCCCTCTAGGCCTGCGGTACTTTCTCCATCTAGGCTGCACTTGGCACCAGAGTCTTTTTATGTGGCCTTGCATGTGGGTGGAGGTCACAGTCTCCAGTACATGACAACTCTTCTAAGATTCCATGTAGTACTTTTTCTGGTGATAGAATCAAGATGTCATGACTTGTCCTTTATTTTGGATAAGACAGTTGGACCACTTGGCCTTCAAAGTTTCCCAAAAGAGACTTGCTCTTGACACTGCACAAGGGTTATCCATACACAAAGCACGGCGTGACCACGACACCCCAGTCATTCTCTGTGCTGGTCCCACAAACATGACATTACAGAGTTGAGGAAAATAACATCATATGGGCCAGATTTCACTGACTGGACCCTGAGTAAAAGTGGGAAGGTGAGCGTGACTGAGAGAAAACTTCAAACTTACATGTGGTCAGTTTTCACAAAGTTCCCCAAGCATGAGTCAGTCATCTTGTGGGTCATAAAGAACTCAGCCTTGGGCATTTTGCTACAGTGACACAAAACAGTTTCCACCAGTGTGGGGAACATGGCTCTGAATGAAAGGCTGTACATGGTGCCTGTGGCCGGGTTAATCTTCAGCGCCGGACCTGTGGCCCTGCACTGGACTCGCACTTCCCTGAGCTAACACCGATTTGACTGACACTGATTTCTAGGACTGGTCTGATCTCTCAAGTGCACACCTGCACCAGGACGCCGCCCACACCTCTAGCCTTGAGCTGTTCTGGTAAAGTGAGCAGTCGAGTGAGCCTTGATCGGGTCCTGTCTCCTTTGTGCCCAGGACGCTGTGTTCTCCGCACCATCCTCATCACTCTGAAGGTCAGGCCCCGTCAGCTGCCCTCTAGCCCCACCAGTCACGATGATAATCACATCCACCTGCCTCATGGTCTTCACACCCTGCCACCTGGCCTCTGTATTTGCGGAGTCCTGTCATCCTCATGGCTGCAGTGAGCCTCATTCTGTCACTGCATCACCCCCCACCAACCTGCGCAAGATGAGATGCCCTGAAAGCCCCTGTGAGGTCAGTGTCCTCTTCTCAATGTCCCTGTGGTACTGGCAAGTATTGAACCTGCCAGACCTTCCCGTGGTCCTAATCTGGTGCTGCTCTGACCTCACACAGCACATCCGCCCAGGGTGCCCACTTCCCAGAGTCCCTGCACCCCTCCTTTGCCTGCCTGCCACGCAACACTGGCATTCTAACTCACTTAGCAGGTGCCATCGATTTTTTCTGTGCTTCTGAGAAGCATCCTGGTAGCAATTTTCCCCATGTCCAATGGCTCTTCTAGGATGCCAATTCCTGTATCTCCAACAACCTCCAAATCAATAATTCTCTTTTATTCAAGCTTTTTTCCCCCAGATGCTCTTGATAATATAACGTCAGAATTGGTCGCCCACATTCTCAGGCATCACCAGGACATACTGGCTGGGTCTTGCTCCTGTTTACAAGACCCGATTAAATCAGCCAGGGCATCTCCTTGGTTATGGTTCAGTGGCAGGAGGGTGCAGAGACCCTCGAACACACTTGATGTCTTACCAGCAGGTGGAATCTACATTTTTCAGTGTCTGCTCCAAGCAGGAATGTCTGGAATATTTCTGCAATATCAAAAGTTTGGAGGAAGATGAGAATTCAAGAGTTTTAGGCACCAACTCAATGTCCCCAACTTAGGACAGAGATTTCTTCTCTCCCAGTCAGAACCCAGACCCTGACCTTGCCTTTGCAGGCCTTCACTGGCTGTGAGCCTGATTTCCTTTGACTTACACTGTGGATTTAAAAGAGGATATGGCAGGTGGAATGATGCCTGGCCATGGCCACAGAATCCTCTTGTCTCAATCTAAAGTGTGTGGACATTTTTTTCTCTCATGGTAGAGAATTAAGACTGCAGACGTTAATTACAGCTAATGTGGGGAGATTGTCAGGTTACTTTAGTGATATGAGTTGCAGGATTCAAAGGTGGCAGAAGTGGACAATGAGACTGGGTGGTCTCAGAAGCTGGGCAAGGTAAGGAGATGGATTCTCCACAGCCCAGAGAGACCAGTGCAGTTTCAACCTCCAGGATGTAAGGCAATAACTTATATTATTTTTTTTAATTTGTTCTATTATCTGCAGAAAGAATACAGTTTCTATATCAGCTTTCTGTGTCCTTGGATCGGAGACAAGAAAGAGCCTCTCTGTGGGCTTCTTCCTGCATCTCACACGTCTCGCTTAATTCCCCAGCGCAGTCTCTGGTTACATCACTCCAAAACACTACTAAGCTTAAATCCGGTTCTCAAGTGCGTTGCCCAGCTTGCTACTCTTTCCCCTTCTCTGTCAGCTGCCTGGAACTCGCCCCTGCTAGAGGACCTTTCCAGCAGTACACGGTCCTAATCTGCAGTGGGCACTGGGGCTGTAGCCTTGTCCCTGGAGGCGCTCTTTGATCCACAGCCACTGATGAAGTCCCCTCATCAGCCACCAGAGGCAGCCCAGCTCCTCAGCCACATCTTATCACCGCCATCTTGTCCCTTTAAGGCATTTTTACTCTGCCCTTACGTAGTATTTTCCTCTTGCAACCATGGAAGGGAGACACATATCTTTCAGTGAGGTTATGCAAAAATGTTGTACTGGCCTCCACTGCAACAAAGTAGATTTCCAAAGAGAATAGGAGAATGTTTTCACAATGCTGAAGGTGAATAACCACGGTGTCTCTCAGTAGACATGCACTTAAGAATTCTTCACTTGGGCTGGGGATTTAGCTCAGTGGTTCTGACACCTGTCTTGGAAGGACAAGGTCCCAGGTTTGATCCCTGGTAACCCTATGTAACACTGGGTGTGGTGACTCACGACCACCAGCAATCAGTACCACAGAGTACAGAGCCGGGCGTGGTGGCTCAGGCCTGTAATCCCAGAGTTTGGGAGGCAGAAGCAGGAGGATTGCTATGAGTTCAAGGCTGAGCCCAGGACCAGCCTGAACTACAAAAGCAAGACCTTGTCTCAAAAAAAAGAAGAATTCTTCACTCCGTACAGACAGAGAGCCCTGCTCAAGGATGAGCTTGGGAAAGAAAGAAGTTTTTGAGACTCGAGGAAAGGGTGCAATGTGAGGAATAGAAGCGGGTAAGGCAGTAGAAGCAATGAGGGGTTTGGGGGTACACGGAAGGTGTAAAGGTGATGCTTTGGTGGAAAATATCCAGGTGAGGTGATTATTATGGGTGATCACTGTGGAGTCGCCATCACTGGAAATGATGCACTGATGACTTTTCCCATTGTAGTCTAAAAGCTCCTTTACCCAGTTGACAGTGCATACCTCAGTGTGATCCCCTGGCTATGGATTCAATCTGTAGGTTTCTCTGTCTCACCCAGCTATAAATGGGTGCGATTGAACTAAGTTTTCTCCATCTCTCCGCCCATGCACAGCCACCAGTGTTTTCCACACTAATTTTATGTGTTTGACATTTTTAAGAGATTATTCAGAGGTTTCCCTTCGGTATCTGGCTTATTTCACTTGGCACAGTTCCCTCTGGTTTCACCCATACCACAAAAGGCAGGAACTGCTTCCTGGCTGAATGATTCCTGCACACACACACACATACACACACACACACACACACACACACACACACACACACACACACATGCATGTGTGTAGATGCCACATGAATCCCACTTTCTTTACCCAGTTATTCTCCAATGGACAAAAGCTATTTTCATGTGAGGAACTCTTTCGTGAACACAGGATGCACTCTTTTCTTCAGGACCATGGTTTCACTTCCTTTGGACAAAGACCCAAAAGCGCTATTGCTGCATCATGTGGTGGTTCCGTCCGCAGTTTTCTGAGCAAACTTCACACTGTTTTCCAAAGTGGCTGCACCGATTTCCTTCCCCGTGGACAGTGACCAGAGACGTCTTTTCCCTACTCCACAGCAATGTTGGTTCCTTTGTCCTTTTGATGATGGACATCCTGACTGAGGTGTAACGACATCTCTCTGTGATGTTGATTTGTGTCTCCCTGGTAATCAGGGGTGTGGTCACCTTTTCCTCTATCTGTTGGCCACTTCCATGTCTTATTTTGAGAAATGTCTGTTCTAGTACTTTTCCCATTTAAAATCAGGTTGTGTTGTTTTTCACATTGACTAATTTCTTGGTTTTTTGATATTAGCATTAATCATATACAGGCTTGTAAATATTTTCTCCCATTATGTAGGCTTCTTTTCAGTATATTGATTATTTCCTTTGCTGTACAGAAGCCTTTTAGTTAGTTAGATATGTTCTTACGTGTTCCTTTTTTGCTTTCATTGCCTGTGATTTTGGTGTCATCCCCAAAATATCGTTGCCAAAGCTCATGTTAAGTAGCTTTCTCAGGTTTCAGCTCTACACCTTTAATCCATTTTGAGTTCATTTTGTGTGTGGTGTGTGTGATAAAGGTCTAATTTCATTCTTTTACCTAATAACAAATGATCCAAAAAGAGAAGAAAATCCTTAAAAATCTGAACATAGCCATAGATAGTACTAATAAATGAAAATGCCAGAAAGCATGTGACGACCAAAGTGTTCAAAAGTACTTTTGCTTCTGATAAGAAAGCAGAAGTGGCTATCAGGTTTTAATATTGCTAATTATGTAATTAATATTCATTGGAAATAACTAATAGTATGAAAACAGAATGCTTAATAAATCAGTAAAATAAAAATGGAAAGACTTCTATCCATATAAAAAGATATGGGAAGTATATGGTAAATATAAAATGAAATAGCAATAATTAGCCTGAATATTTCAATAACAAATATAAATATTTTAAATCTTCATATCAGAAAACCCAAGAATAAATTTCAAAACAATATTTGCTATATGTGCTTTGTAACAGACACCCCTAAAACATGATAACAATGTTAAAAGTAAAGCGATGCAAAAAGATATTCCAAATGCAGACAAGGAAAATGGGTGCGAAATGTTATCATCAGAAAAAGCAGAGTCAAAGAGACAGAATCAAGTGTCTTTATCAGGTGTAAAGACAGGTGTAAAAAGTCACAAAAAGCTTAAGTTTAGATGTCCCTCCTAATACAATGGCAAAAATAAAAGGTATGGTGGGCCGGGGAGTTAGCTCAGTGGTTCCGGCGCCTGTCTTGCAAGTGCAAGGGCCCGGGTTCGATTCCCCGGTAACCACATAACAATACTGGGTGTGGAGACTCACACCCAGCAGCTACCAGTACCACATACCACAGTGCCGGGCGTGATGGCTCACTCCTGTAGTCCCAGCACTTGGGAGGCAGAGACAGGAGGATTGCTGTGATGTGAGTTTGAGGCTGAGCTCAGGGCCAGCCTGAACCACAAAAGTGAGACCCTGTCTCAAAAAACCTAAAAAAAAAAAAAAAAATGGGAAAAGGTCTTCCCATACATTTGTAAATTTTAAAACAAATGTTCAAGTATTCATATATCAATAAAAAAACTAAAATGAAAATAAGAAAATTCTTTTAAATGAACAACAGTGCTAACAACCCCACTCCATGCTGTACACACTTGGAAAAGATGCTTCTCTACTGGCCACACTCTGAATCCACCGCCCAGTGCCAGCCCTAACCCTGAGGAGGGCCAGATTCAGACAGCGAAAGCAGCCTTTGAAGCAGAGCTCTCCATCCAGTGCGGGGCAGGTAGAAACTCAGCCTCATCAGCTCTGCGTGCACCTGGGGACTGGCCAAGCACACTACCCAGTGTGTCTGGTGAGCCCAGAGTCATGATCTTGGTTACTGTATTTGGCCCGTGGCCCCTGGCCCCCTCGAGATTCTGGCGCTGTCCTGGCTCTGCTTCCTGGACACCGTGAGCCAAGTATCTGTGCTCCCCCATGCTCTTCCACCATAATATCACTGCCTTGGAGCAGCTGACCAGGAACTGAATCCACCAAAACCAAAAGCCAAATTAAACTTTGCCTCCTTTAAATTGTGGGTGCTAGGTACTGTGTCCCAGTGACAGGAAGTTGATGCATACAACCCTTATTCTTCCAACACCTCTCAATCTTGTTGACCCATCTGGGTCCCCAGCAACTTCCTCACTGACCCTCTTCTTCCTGCTTCCAGCATCAGCTACTAGGTGTTTCCTGGACTCTACATCCTCTGTGACTCTTTCCCTTCCTCTTCCAATAGCTGGAGCCCTTCCTGAGTGACATCATGGACTCATGACATGACTTATTATTGCTATTTTCTCTTTCCCGAAGAGCCCGCAACTCTTAACATGTCCCATTCTCTCTTTCCTAGCACAGGGCTGGATCCATTGTGGGCATCCAACTCATGTTTTCTGGTTGAATATATGACTTGATAAAAGTCCTCACTGTAGAATCTGGCCACCAACCATAGAAAGCCTGGAGAATTTCCTTGACAAGTTTGAGTGCAGCCACCAGGAGAGAACAGACAGGTAGATGGCCCCAGAGGCCAACTTTAGGGGCCTGAGAAAGCTCTGTAGGTCCAGAGCTTTCTGACAAGGACATTACTCTATGACTCTTACTGCCCTCGGGCTGGGAGCCAGGAAGTCACCTTGCTGCAGAGGCAGGTGTGAGTACGCTGCTAACCTTCCTGGGAGTGCTGTCTTTTCAGCCTGTGGGATACTATCAGAAAGTGTGGTCATCAGGAATGGACCTATTTGAGGAAGCCTGAAGCTTGCTCCCAAGTCTTGGAAAAAGCAACTGTCAAGTATCAGAATGATTCCTGTTGGTTTGACACCTTCCCTCCATTGTGTTAAGGAGGGAGACCCAAGCTAGGTGACTAATAGGAAGACTAAAAACAAGTCACATGGTATCCTGGAGAAGCCCAAGATGTGGAGGATGTAGTGACAGATGGTAGCCTGGGCTGCTCTGCAGGCCCAGACCCTGGCAAAGCTGGAGACCAAGAGTGGTACCAGGCAGCACCTGGCCAGGACACCACAGTGGGATCCAGACCCTCACGATGCTGCCCTCCCAGGATTCCACATGGCAGATACTGGCAACGATTAGTTCCTGTTGTCATTGCTGTGGGGGGAGGACAGAGGCAGCGCACCAGTGGCCCATTGGGCGCTGCTGACTCCCTTCCTGTCACACAAAAGCGTTCCTGGTAATTATTTCCTTTCAATTGGCTTTGTGACAATAGCCTGCAGTGACTCGAAATCTTTACACTTAGTGTTCATATTTAAAACATAACTGGTGAAACTTTAGATTTTATTCTTCTTAGTAATGTGTAAGCTCCGTCTGGGGTTTTCAATGTTCACCACGCCACACTGAATGGTTGTATTTCTACAGTGCTTGATGTGCCTGTCTTCCTGGAGGGATTGTGGTTTTCAACCATCACTACTTCTTTTTCCTTAAAAAAAGTGGTAAATTAATTAAATCAAAGAATTTCTTGATTTTCTTTAAAAAATGATAGCGAAGTGAATGTTTGTTGAAAACCGATCAATGCTGTGTCTCCGATCACAATTGTCTCTCTTTCTTCCTTCCTTCCTATCTTCCTTCTTTCTGGGGATTGAACCCAGAGCCTTATTCACACTGAACTGTATTCTCAGCCCTTTGAGTTTTTTTTTTTTTTCAATATAGAGTCAAAGTCTCAATTTTGCTAAATCCGGCTAGCTGGGATTGTAGATGTGTACCTCGCACTTCGCTCTGAGTTGATTTTCTTACTGGTCAGGTGACTTCTGAAACCTGCACTCTTCACCTTCCTCTCAGACACACAGGGGCTAATAATTATTTTTTCTGTCTCCTCTGCGCCTTTTTGAAGTAGGCTTAGCAGCGTGGTTATTGGCTACACAGATAAACCCACTGACCTCAAGCTCTCCACCCCATGTTGCAAGTGATTATCCATGACAGGCCCTCCTGAAATATTTGCTGCATTTCACTCTGGCATGCAGAAGGTTCATGAGCGGAAGCTGGCATGTCAGATTTATTTGTGACCTCAGGAGTCATGTGGAGTAGATGCATTTTTCCAAAGAAGAAACAGTGATTTAGGAGAGTTAGCAGGAAAAGCCTGCAGTGGTCCCCGGCCTTGGAGTCATCCTCAGCATGGGCTGTGGATGGAACTGTGGCCTCCCTTACTCACGGAAATCTACATGGAGGTCCTGACCACAAGTACAGCGAGGGTGACCTTCCTCGGAAATGGGCTGGTGGCAGATGTGATGAGCGGGATGAGATCATCTGTATGAGTTGGCCTGTTGTCCAGTGAGACTGGGGTCTGACGGGGGAAGGACAGAGACCCAGGAAAGATGTACTGGTATCCCTGAAGGCACAGCATGGAGAAGCTGAGCCGTTACGGAAGCCCAAGATGGCCATTCCCAGAAGCAGCCACATAAAGCAGGAGGTCTGAGAGCGAGCTGCTCTGCTGATGCTTGGAGGTGGGGCTCACAGCTTCCAGGACTGTGAGATTGGTGCTATTGTTAAGTTGGCTGTTCACAGTGTTGTGACAGAAGTCCTAGAAGCTCAACCTCTTTATAGCACTATTTGCTAAATCTTAGGACCAAAGCTGAGGTATGGGCCCTTTAAAAAGTGAACAATGGCTGTTTCTCCTCTCCTCTTGTCATTGCTTAGATCTAAAATGTCTCCCCAGACCTCACATGTTCAGAGGTGGAGATTTTGGGAGGTGATGGGATCATGGGGCACTGTACCTGTCAGTGGGTTAACTCATGGATAAATGTGCTGTTAGGAAGCAGGCCCTGTTTGCTGGTTGGTCATTGGGACCATGGTCTGGATTTTTGTCACCGGTTCCTCCCCTCTCTGTTTCCAGGTTGCCATGAGGTAAGCGTTTTTCTTTTACCAGACTCTTCTGCTGTGGTGTTTCTGCCTTGGAGCCGGCTGACCATGGACTGAACTCTATGCAAACCTTAAGCCCAAATCAACCACTCTTCCTTAAAATTGCAGGCATGGCTTAGTTACTTCCATCATTGCTGGGAAAAAAAACACTTGACACCCCATGTTACAGGAGGTAAGATCTGTTTCAGTGCAGTTTGAAGATGTTTCTGTCCACAGTTGGGTGGTTCCAAAGCAAGGCAGCATGGCAGGGGGCATCAGAGAAAAGAAACAGCCCGTGGCAAGGTAAGAAGGCAGCACTTTCTGCCTGTTTACATTCCATCTGTTCTACAAGCTATAGATCAGTTCCACCTATACCCAGGTGGGGCTTCCATCATCCACACCCTCAATCTCAGTATTGTACCCGTAATCCACATTCACACAATCTGATCCAACCACCTTCAAAACTCCCAACCTGTGAGCACATGAGGCTCTGGGGAAGATCTAGACACCAGCCACAACAGGGTGTTTGGCATATTGTCCCAACAATGGGAAATGACTGATGCATGCCTCTGTACCTCCTTCTGAATTCTGAAAGGTCTTTCCAGCTCCTATTCACTATGACCCAGGGCCTTGGTCTCTAGTTCCTGAAGCAGTAAGGACCCTCCTTTCTTGAGCAGTATTTTACCATCTCAATTCCTTTTCTCACATTTTGTTGTTGTTGTTGTTGTTTTGCTTATATGCATCTATCTGAAAAATGGAACTTTTAACAGTTGCTTTCTTTTGACCTGCTCTATACAATAATAATGATATCTTTTACATTAAGATAATTTAATATTTTTCATTTCACCAGATGATGTTGATGAATTGGATCACATAAAGGTATATTAAGAATTTATTCTGGCACCCATGTGCCTGCTCTGTCTGGTTGTCTGTCAGCCTTGAGTTGTCTGGGTGTCTGCTCTGACAAGATCTTTGCACCAAGAGCTATCAGCAGCAATGCTTAGTGAAGAGGGCTTCAGTGAGCATGTGTGTCCAACAGCAATACATGGATGGAGGTTGCACAGTCTGCATCAGCACATAACCAGCCATTGCTAAACCTGGGACAAACTTTTCTCTGACCTGGGCCACAGTTATTGCCAAATATACAGAAGCCAAATGACCATAAAGAAGACGTGCATGTTTGGGCCTGAGAGAAAGGATGTCTGAGTTGCAACCTCAAAGCCCAGGCCCTGATCACCATGTAACAATCCTCCAGAATATATGCCTTCTTCACTTGATATGTAATAACTGGTGTAGAGACCGAACACTCTGTGGTATTGACTCATATTCTTCGAGTATAACTCACTTGTGGAAACTGGAGATTTAGAGACTCTGTTAATAACACTTCATAGGTTTTCTTATTTGTTCAGTACTGGGATGGATTATAGGGCCCAGTATTTTAATTAATTAATTAATTAATTAAATTGTTTTATTTTCGAGACAGAGTCTCACACAGTTGAAAATTTGATTTTCATGAAGGAATATTCTGGGAATCTGTTTTCCAGTCTGGAGATACTTAAACTTGGAATAACGTGTTTACTTGTCGGTGTCTCTGTTACCACGGTAAGCACAGTGGACTCCATATTAGACCAGCACATTCTTTTATGTGATGAAATATTAAAACACTGATTTTTAAACAAATATCAAAGGGTTGACTTTGATGGTGTAGTTTACAAATTAAATAAAGTACAGTTTTACCTCTAGCATGCTGATCTTTTGGGTATGCTCTGAGCATTACATGCAGAGAGCTGAAGATGTTTTTCCTGATAAACATAACAAAAAGATCTTCATCTGAGCTCCTCAGGACTCCTACAGTTATCAGTCTTCAGAGATGAAAACAGTAAAAGGGAGGCTCAGATTAAAGAAGAAGCAGTACATTCCCTGCTGTCCACCTGCTCCCTGGGGACAGGAGAGGTAGTACAGATGCGGGCACCCGGGGGACCTGGACCATCGAGGCTCCACCCTCAGCACAGGGTCAGTATGCTCTGTTGTGAATCTGCCACTCTGAAATGACAGCGAGGTGCATAGAGGTTGCAGCTGACAGAGCCAGGGTCATTAGCATCTTCTAAACACAGGGGGGACCCGCTCGGCCTCTGCTGGAATCCAGCATCACAAAAAACAGTGGAGCAAACAAGCACACAGAGAAACTCAGTGCTGAAGTCACAGGGTGCGAAGTGTGCTCAGAGGGAGGAGAGAAAGTGCTGCACATCTCTAGCAAGCACAGGGCATGGTAAAAACTCAGAGCCCTTGTGAAAGGATTGGAAGGAGACTGTCAGGATTGGACAGTCTACAAACTCAGAGTACATGCAGCTGGGGAACAAAATCATAAACAAGAGGGAAATGATTTAAAAGTGCACCGTCAACATCCGAGCACAGAGATAATAAAGGGTGACAATATGCATGTACCACTTTATTCATTGTAAATCAAAGATCAGCTGCTGCCATGCTGCTTCATTGTTATAGCTTTATAAGGTGCTTTAAAATCATTCAGCCTTGATCTTTGTGCTCAAGGTGGCTTTGATTATGTGAAATCCTTTGTGGTCCCATATGAATGTAAGAACTATTTTTCGCTATGTCTGGAAGACATACAATTAGCATTTTGACAAGGATTTCACTGGACTTGCAGTTTGCTTTGGGTGGTATGAGTATTTTAACAATATTAAGTTTTAACAATATTAAGTTTGCTAGCCAATGAACATTGTGTATCTTTCCATTTAGTTGTGTGTACTTGCATTTGTTTCATTCATGTTTGTACTGCTTTCAGTGTAAAAGTCATTTATTGCTTTAATTGGACTTGTGCTTAAATATGTTCTTCTCTTTTGGTCATTCTACTTCAGCTTGCAGAGTGGCTAGAATTCTAGGAATATGTGGCACAATGGAATATGTATATATATGTATGTATTAATTTTATAAGTAGAGCTATTTTACTTTCTTCTTTCCTCTCTGGATCCTCTTTCTCTTCTTTTACCTATCTGTCCTGGCCAGAACTTCCAGTACAACATTGAGTAGAACTAGTGAGAGCGAATTTTCTTATTTTGTTTGTTTTAGTAGAAAAACATTCAGTCTTTCCCAACTCTACAACTAGCATTTTATTACTTGTCTGATGCTATGTGGAGTTGTAAATTTTCTCTACTAAGTTGAGCAACTTCTGTTCTACTCCTAGATTTTTAGGACTCTTTATCATGAAGGGGTACTGGATTTTGTCATATTTTTCCATCTATTTTGGTAATCATGACTCTATTTTATTTTATTGTACTTTCACAATACATTATACCATCAGATGTTTGCATTTTAAACTAGCATTGTATTCCTGGACTAAATTTCACTTGGTCATCACATGTAATATTTTTATATATTTTGAGATCTAAATTGTTATTATTTTGTCCATGATTTTTGCCCCTATAGTGGACAGGGTATTTGTTTTCATTTTATAAATGAGGAAAAAGAGGAGCTACGGAAGTTCATCCCATTTTGAAAGTCAGTACAGCTAGAAAAACCCTTGTATTCCATCATCAGAAAGCTAGTTTAGGGAACACATTTTTAGGCTAAAATTCTAAATTCTGAAACATAATAAGTATATTGTTTATTACCATGATGTTAAGAGGATCCTGTTCACTTCAGTCGATTTCTTCGTGCACAGTCATTTCACAGTGTACGCGTGCAGCAAACCATCCCTCATGTACTTCTGATGTATATAATTTTTATTTGTCAATTATACTTCAGTGAAGCTGGGCAAGGTAGAGAAATGATGCCAAGTGGCTGCTTACCAAGTAATTTTTCTTTTCTCTTGTGACTAAGAGGCTAGCATGTAAGGAATTGTTAAGATGCATTCCAGCACTGCTGATATTTTGCTTTAAATAAAACTTTTGTTTGGCATTACATTATTTCAATTTGTGAAGCTTGTTTTGTATTTTCCTTAAATTCGTTAAGCATCTGGTACTGTGCTGAATATATGTTAATCTTATTAAAATTTTAAGATGGTTACAAATTGCTTTATAATTTCCAAAATGCCATACATATACGAGATGTCAATAATGATGAAAATAACATTATACATTCAGTAAATATGTGTTAAATTTCATGACATTATTATTCTCTTTTATTTTGCCAACTCCTACAATCTGAGTATCAACATTTACATGCACAGTAGAAGATATAATTGGACTCCTAATCATTTATTGAAAATCATGATGAAGTTTTCGGTTGGATTCTACACAGTTGGGCTAAAACACAGGAACACACGGGCAGATACACGTAGTGTGTACATGAGAGCAGGGGCCGTGAAGACCGAAAATCACAATGAAGCCTTTTAGGTACTTGCTTTGAGGATAAAACTGATACTGTGCAAACTTTAATTGAGGCCATTTGAGGATGAGCCAATAGTAACACTCACACCACCAGCAGTAAAACAAGTGCCTCAGAGGCTGCGTAACATCGACCCTCCTTTGCTCGTGGGCACACGGAGAGCTAGTGGTAGAGGCAGGACCGGATGGCATTTTCTTCCAGCAACCAGAGCACAGTGCCTCACAGTCTTTCTGACTCACTGGACTCCTCTTGCTCAACCTAGTATTCCTTTTGGAAAGGCACAGGAAGCACTATGTCTATGGAGAACACACAGCTATACAATTAGCTCCATTTTGGGGAAGCAAGTAAATAAAAATCCCACCCCAGGCAGCTTAAGATTTATCCTCAAAATGAGAAGTCCGGCAGGAGGGTGGCAGCTCTGGTGGTGTCAGTAATGTCCGGTGGGAGCCCTGTGCTCTGTTCCCATGTGGCCTTTACCTCAGTTTCCCTGTCTGCACTGCATCCAGACAGGATGGTGCTCAGGGAGGAATGAGACCCCCCTCGTCTCATCTCTTCATTTAATTTTAATTTTTATTACTCCATGTTTGCAGTGCATAATGATTTCATTCACTGAGTAGAACCAGGACACGTACATAACACATTATAATTCCTGTGCATCCCCTGCCTTCCCCCTCCCTGCATCTCTTGGTCCCCTTCCCTTTTGCAAGGATCTGTCTCTGTTTCCTGTAATCTATCTTTTATTTTGCTTCTTCATTCATGTAGACTTTGGGTTTTGCCTGTAACAGAAACCATACAATATTGAAGCTTATGTGTCTGATTTATTTCACATAACTATCACAAAGCCAGATTCCTTTGGGAGAAATTTCATCAGCCCCCTCTGGTAGGGGGAGGTCTGCCTGGCTGGGCCTGTGATAGGTGGCCCCACCGAAGCCCATCACAAATGAGGGGACGAAGGACACCATGAAATGATGTCGGTTCACATGGCGTTGATATATCTAGCCAGGTCAGGGACAATCCACCCAAGAAGAAGGGACAGGCTATGGAGAAGACAGCCAAGAGTGATCACTACCATCTCTGCTTAAACCTGTGCACCTCCTGCAAGGAAAGCCCGAAGCAGCATTTGGAATGTACTTCCTTGTTACCTGGAAATTTAACTTAGATTTACAATTTTTCTGACTCTTAAAAATAAGGAGGAAATGAGTCTGGGGGAAAATTATGCAAATACCCCAAGAAATGGAAGTTTTGTCCTGAGATCGATTTCATCCAGGCTTGGAGGTGTGGCCACCAAGAGCCTCTGTCATCTAGACTCCTGCCACTCGCCCCCCTGAAGCCCTTTCTGATTGCAGCAGTCATTTCGCGTCCTCTGCCTGCATTAAACATGAAATCTTAGCTGCCAACACCGACAAGATTACAAACAGCTGAGCTGCTGCCATTAGGATCTACATAAACAGGCTCCCGAAATGCATAAGTGAGTTCAAGTGCACGGCAGAAACCACCACGAAGGAGTGTGTGATTGCTAGAGTGGCCCTGTCACACTCAAAGGACAAGTGTATGAGTATTTCCTGGTGGGCCCGGGAAATGTGCACTGGAAACAGTGACCAGATCACTAGTAAGACTGACTCCATCGTCTCATGACTAGTCAAGGTTTGGGACAGGCTATGGAGGCGTGACCAGGCACGAGATAGTGCAGGTCACCACATTTATGTAGCCTTTTGATCTCTGAGATCCACCTCAGATAGTATCACATCCAAAGTTTGTGTCCCAGAAGTCAGAAAAGCAGTTTGCCTTAAGTTGTGACTTGACAGAAGAATTCACAGAGGACATCAGGCAGAAGAGCCCGAGGACCCCCAGACCGTTCTATCCTGCTTTGCCCTCCTGACAGCTACAGCTACTTCATGACAGGCGCCATGTGAAGAAACAAGAACCCATGGAGACCTGTTTCTCCACATGCTTCTGCTTTCCAGCCTTCTTGTCCTCTCTCCTGCACTACAGCCGCCTGGCCTGGGCCTGTCACCCCCAGCCCCACAGTGGATATCTATCCCAAACTGTCAGGGCCTTCATGAGCTGTAGGATCCGTCCCATCCCTGTGGCCACCACCCACTGGAATGACACTGAGGGTTCGTGCACACACTGCCAAGCAGTCCTAGGTACCAGCAAGTAAGCAGGAAAGTTCAAAGTCACTCAGACTTTCTCTTAGGTTTCTGGATCTGCATTTGTCCATCTCCACATCCTCATAAAAAAAAAAAAAAGAACCAAAATTCATTAGGGCCTATCCTGAAGCAGAGGTCCAGACAGGTAAAAGCCAAGCTTTGGTGCTAGAGGGGTAGAGGGGTACAACATTTGTGTCCCCAAAGAAGAGGAGGGAGGGGAGAGAGAGAGAGAGAGAGAAAGAGAGAGAACAGAGGGGTGAGGGCAAGGGTGGGAAAGTGAGAGAAAGAGAGGCAGAGGCAGAGAAGGGCCCCAGGAAATTAGGAAAATTGAGAGCAGAGAGATGAGTGAAATAACAAGACTCAGGTTCAGGATCTGAAAGAAAGAAGGAAACACATTGTGCCAGTTTCTGCTCCTTTGGGTGCTAAGCAGGGCCTCAGGTACTGCTGAGTCTCTTCCAGGGGGAGCCTTGAGGGGCAGGAGGGAAGAGGAGGGAAGGGATGACGTGAAGGAACGTGCTTGCGGGACAACCACGGGCGTGGGAGCAAGGGGCTGGGCTCACTACCCGCGAAGCCCTGAGAAGGATAGTTTCAGAGTGCTGTCAGAAATTTGAAGAACACTTGCTAATACCTTTATGCTGTGTTATGGGTTATACTTAAAAAGTGCGATGTAGGAAGACTTGTTATTATTGATCTAATTTTAAAGAGAACGAAATTTGGATTCATGGCAATTGAATCCAAGAGTTAAACTGGTTAGTTTGGAAATAAAATGAGGACATTAAGAATAAAAATATTAAATTATCCACAATAATATATAAAACCAATTAATGATTCATAGTAATGCAAAGAGAGAAGTGTTATTTTAACACATTTTAAATTGACACATATCTGTATTTATCTGTGGGGTAGAGCATTATAATTTGATACCTGTGGACAATATATAATGAACAAATCAGGACAATTAATATTTTCGTATTCTCAGATATTATCATTTCCATGTGTTGGGAGCCTCAGAACTCTTCTCCTATATTTATTTTGATTGTACAACTAATTGCTTTAGACCATAGTTATGTTACAATACTACAGAACCTTAGAATGACTTCCTCCTCCAGCTGTGATCTGGTGACAGGTATCACAGTGCAATTCAAGGGGCATCATTTTGAAGGAGCCACCACCACCTGACTTGGCAAGTGGGGTGCCAGCAGATAAAGGGGGCACTGACAAGCACCTGCCCTGTATGAGACTATACTGGGCAGGTTACAGTACATCTGATATCCCCAGAAGTCCTGTGAGATTCCAGAGTGCAGACAGGAGGCTGCGGCAGTGTCCTATTCCCATTCCAAGAGGTTTCACTGTTTGCCGACACAGCTGTATTTCTCTATTGCATAAATCCTACTCCTTGGATGTCAGAGAAGATGTATTTGCAAACTCTACAAGTCGCCAGCTTCAGTTTGACATATATATGATAAAACATTTATGTATAATTTAAGGTAAAATATCCAAATGTTCATACCCACTAAGTCAGCACCATGTTCAGAGGTAGAACACAGACAGGGCACCAAAATTCACCAGGTAGTACACTTTTCTTCTATAACTTTTTCAGTTATGACTTCTCTTTGTCAGGAATCTGAAGCCATCACTCTGATGTCTGAAATAACATGAGATTTATTCAATATCTAGATGAGTACAGCAAGACAAAGAATAGCACAGCATTTATTCTTGTTGTAAAGCTTTATTTGTGAACATTTTGTGGTGAAATTTGTCCACATTTCTGTGTGCAACCATTGGATAGCACAGAATCTCAAGTACGAGTGAACCCACATATGCACAAACATACCCCAAGTCCTCCTTAACATATATTCACCATTATTCTCCCACGAAATAAGACACAGTGGTCAAATTTTCTACAACTTTGGATTTTTAAAAATTCTTTATTCTGTTTCCACAGTCCTTTGACAGCTTGACTAGGTATAAAATTCTACATGGAAATATTTTTTTTCCTTCAAAATTTGAAGGTTAAGTTTTTTGTCTTATTATCCAGCATTAAATGTCTTCTTTAAAAAGACCAATATCTTTCTAATTCCTGTTCTCTTGTGCAGAACTGAGTTTCCTCATGTCTGTCTCCAAGGACATTTTTTAATAAATCCTTTTAGACTTTCTCACCAGGAGACTCAGATATGACTTTTTATATCCCTAATTTCAATGTCCTTTTCTTGTCTTGTGATTGTTCCCTGGTCACAGCAACCTTCTCTTTTTTCATTGAGATGACACCTTTTCTTATCCCTCTAAGCTTTAGAACTTTTAAAATTGTCCTTTTCTGTCTCATTATCTTCATTTCCTCCATATTCAACTGCTGTTTACTTCAGCTGTATTTTTCCTGATGAGTCTAAGGAGGGACCTGTTTACCTTTGCCAGTAAAATGTACTTTGTTTCCCTAATGATATATAAGACACTCATTAATTTATATAGATAAATATTGGCTTCCATCTCAAAGCTTCCTATTTCTCTCTTTTTTTTTTAGGTTTTTTGAGACAGGGTCTCGCTTTGTGGTTCAGGCTGGCCCTGAGCTCAGCCTCCAACTCACATCACAGTAATCCTCCTGCTTCTGCCTCCCAAGTGCTGGGATTATAGGCGTGAGCCACCATGCCTGGCACTGTGGTTTGTGGTACTGATTGCTGCTGGACATGAGTCTCTGTGCCCAGTATTGTTATATGGTTACTGGGGAATTGAAACCGGGCCCTTGCGCTTGCAAGCCAGGCACTGGAACCATTGAACTAACTCCCCGGCCCCTATTTCTCTTTTTTAAAAAGAGCATAGTTTCCATTTTATATTAAAATGACTTATTCAGTTAAGAAATGTGAAAAGTATGGAAAAGTACAACAAGACACCATATAAATTTTCCAAGCATTCTGTTGCATGTATACACAGCTGTAAATTGCAACTTGCTGCATATATTACTGAACAGTCTCCTGCAGTCACTTCAGGTTATATAGCGAGCACTTTCTTATTGCATTAATTATTTCTTTACAGAATGATTTGTAATTGCTTGAGTATTTGATCTTACAGATATGCCATAATTTATTCCTTTAAATAGTTTGCCAACACTGGGTATTATGTAAATTCAAAATTGTCTATTTTCTGTTCAAAAACAGACCCTCCTTCTAACTGGTAGTTCTCAGCTGCCTTGTGAATGAACCACTTTCCTTCTCTGTCTCCTGGACAGATAGTTCTAGCTGTTCTTTTTCAGAGCTCTGGAATCTTTCCAGCTAACTGACCAGCTCCTCCTTAGTCAGAGCCAGGCTGGGGCTGCAGGGTCCTGAGGCTTGGCAGCCCCAGCACCCTGACAGCTGAGGGGGATGTCCAATGCGGGCTCTGCAGCACAGATGCTCCACACGGCTCCTCCTCTGGGAGCTGCTGATCTCTGTGCTCACATCCTCGGACTTCACTTTCTGAATCAGGCCTTCCCTAACTGTGCTGCGGAGAGTAGTCTCTGCACGCTCTTTCTCTGTCTCTGTCTCTCTCTGTCCCTCTTTCTGTCTCTCTCTCTCCCCCACAACCTCTGTCTCTGTCTCTGTCTCTCTGTCTCTGTCTCTCTGTCTCTGTCTCTCTCTCCCCTACCAGCTCTGCCTCTGTTTCTCTGTCCATCTGTCCATCTGTCTGTCTCTCTCTCCTTTACCTTTTTTCTCATCTTCTGTGTACACCAGAATGTGTCCCAGTCCCTGGTCCATTCAAACATGTTTCCAGAGCCTGACATATATTCTTTCAGTGAATAAAACACATTTTGTTATCATTCTAAAATGCATATTGTTTTCATTCTCCAATTTAGTTGGCACTTGCTGAGTGCTGGCCCTAGGGAAGGATGTGAGGAAGGACTTGATGTCTGCCACAGAGGTCCCGGCCAAGACGCATCAGCCAGGTGGGGGGG